>PVIW01012501.1:0-31752 GCA_004026585.1 Noctilio leporinus
AAAATTTAAAAAAAAAAAAAAAAAAAAAAGCCTCTTCGTTCTTTTTCAATCTTTTTTCATTTTGTTGCACTGCCTGGGAATTTTTTTCTACATTGACCTCCAGCTCGATGATCTGATCCTCTGCTTCATCTAGCCTGCTTTTGATTCCTCCTACTGTATTCTTCAGTTCAGAAATGGTATTCTTCATTTCCTCCTGGCTCTTAGTGATGGTTTCTGTGTCCTTTTTAATGCTGTTATAGTTCTCAGTAAGTTCCTTGTAGCTTTCCTGGAGTTCTTCATAGTTCCCCTGGAGTTGTTTGTAGTTTTCTTTGAACTCACTGAACTCATTGAGTTTCTCTATCATCATTATTTTGAATTCCATGTCTGATAGGATGCTTGCCTCTATTTCATTTTGCACTCTTCCTAGGAATTCATCCTTTCCATTTGCTGAGGGTTTATTTCTTTGTCTCCCCATTTTAGGTGGCTCTTGTTCTCTTGTTTGTTTCTGCTTCTTAGATTGGTCTGTTTTGACTTACTGTCTTAGTGGTGTGATCTTCTGTCTCATTTCTCTTCTGAGATGAAAGCCAAGCCTATATAATTGAATAAGAGTTGCAAATCAAAACCTCAAAAGGAGTATTGTCATTATTACACTTGGAAAAATGAAAATTAATTTTAACATGGATTTCTCAATGACAGTAGATTAATTAAAACTAAACTGAAAAATAGAGTTGAAGTTTCATCACATTTTTAAGGATTAAAGCAAGATAAAATAACTTATGTTCTGTCAAAACAGCTTTGTAGTATGTAAGCAGTTATTTTAAATGCTGAGTTTGTGATAAGTTCTACCTTTAAAACTGTTTAATGGTTGCCTTAATATATTTTGATGCTTATTATAATCCTTAAATAATTTTCCATGAGCTGTCAAGTAAATGCTTTGAAATGCCATTCCATCATAATTTGAAATTACTCATAACATTTTAAAAATTTATTTTCAAAAGTGTTTTGTAGGCAATATGGCTGAAAATAGGCTAATGCCAAATCAAAGAAATTTTTTAAAGTTAAATCTAAGGAATTCATATTCCAAATAACTTGTAATTTATGTTCTTGAGAGAGAAACACCATGAACAGATATAGAATGGAGGAGTAGAAAGGCCAACAAGAAACATTCCAGGGTCTAAGATGTCCCTGGACTTGGAAGGATAGAAAGAAAAGAATAGACAAAAACATAATACATAATACATAGCCAGAATCTACGGAACTCCTTCTTTGATGACATATGTATAGGGGGAAAATGTATTACATAATTGAATAAGAGTTTCAAATCAGCACTGAAAGAAAATATTATTATTTTTAAGGAAAATGTTAATTTTAACAAGCCTCTTTCAATAGGTTAATTATAACTAAATTGAATGATAGAGGTGAATTGCCATAAAATACAAAGGAAAAATGTATTATATAATTTTGACATTTGGTCTGTGGGCAACTTAGGAAATGGTAATACTATTGCAAGGGGCACATAAGAAAAGGGGTCAGAAGTAGAAAACAGGAGTCAGAGGGAAATGATGAGTTAGTGAGCACTGAAAAGTGGTCATTAAATCTGGCACCACTTTTTCTTGCTAGAATATATAAAGGACTCCTACAGACCAATTTTAAAAATAATTCAATGTAAATTTTCAAAAGAAACAAACAGCAACTGGAAAAATGAACATCAGCTAGTAAATAGTAAATATGAATAGATGTTCAGCCTCAACAGGAAAGAGAGAAGTGCAAATGAAAACCAACTTTAGGTATTACCTCACATCTCTGAAAATGCTGTTTGGGCAAGAATAATAAATGAGAATTTGTATATTCCACTGATGAAAGCAACTTCTTTTTAGAGGAATTAGCAGTACCTATCATTCTGAAGAATGTACACCTACTATTCAGAAAGCATACTTACAGGTACATACACCAGATAATTACACACATTCATAAGAAAATATTTCAAAGAATATCACAATTGCAAAATTTATTAACAACCTAAATGGCTATTAAAAGACCAAGTAAATGAATTCTAATATAATTATACATTAAAATGTTTTTAAAAAACAATAAAAATAAATTCAGGGCAACTGAATATTCAATATGAATAAAGTACAAATATGTTAAGCAAAGCCTTACAACTCAATGATACCATTTATTCAGAGAAGAAAATGTGCAAAATAAATCTACATATAAAACTACATATAGCCCTGGCTGGTGGCACAATGGATAAGGCACCAGCCTGCAAACCCAAAGGTTGCTGGTTCGAGTCCCAGCCAGGGCATATAACCAGGTTGCAAGCCAGGTCTCCAGCCAGCTCTGTAGCTGGAGGCAGGTGAAAGACAACCATACATTGATGTCTCTCTCTCTCTCTCTCTCTGCTTCTCTCCCTTCCCCTCTTTCTAAAAATAATAAAATAAAACTTATTTTAAATTAAAAAAAAACTACATATATATTTAGTAAAAAATTGAAGAAATAGATGAAACTGATAAACAATTACATTAATGATACTCTGTTGGAAAGTAAAATTATTTCATTAGTGGGAACATTTACATTCCATAGTGTAAATGCATTCCATAAATGCTTTAATGCATATCACATATATTTATATATTATATTTATACATATAATGCATACAAATATTTATATACAAAGGTCTGTCCCTAAAGTACCAAGCCAATGTCTCTCGGGACAGACCTTGTATTATACATGTACATTTATATATTGTATTTACACATATATACAAATATTTTTATACATAGGGTAGGGCAAAAGTAGGATTATAGTTGTGAGTATGCAAAATACAGAATTTATTCTTTTATTATTATTTATTATTATTGTATTATTTTCCATACCAACAATTGTAAATCTACTTTTTGCCTAACCTTATATATAAAATTAGATATCCTTTATAATTCTATCTGCCTGCAATATTTCATAATAACTTAAATGAATGGCATTTGGTAAGTACTATAATTTTTTATAGTTCAGGGGAAAAGGCCAAGTCAGAATGAAAGCTGCGGAATAATGCAAACAATGAATGACTTGCCCTCCAACCAGTGTCGACCTCATTTCTCCCTCTACCAGTGAAACTCAGTAACATTTTTGTTACCTGTCTGTATTAAAATTTACATATTGGTAACATTTTCACAGCTTCAGGCCTGTTTGAGAAGATGTATAAAGAGACCAGATCAAAGTAAGAGCAAAGGCTTTAGTTTAAGCTTTTGATGTAAGAGGATCTTCCACCAACAAATTAAGGATTCCTTCTCAGATGTTACCCATCCTCAGTCCAATGTTACACACACAGGACTACTTAGTGCTGTAATTTCAGGGCAGCATCCAGAAACTGAAGACCAATACCACAGGCTTTGTCAAGTCCATTTCTTCATAAAAACACCATTTCTTTCTTCCTCCATCCTTGAGAGCAGCCTGTTGTCTTTGGTTCCAATGTAATATGCTTTCATATTTTAGTTTCCCCTTCTTTTCCCTGAATAACTCCTGTCTTTCTATACTACAGCTAAGTAATCACTTTGTTCAGAGCTACCTCAATGCCTTGTGAATTTCATCGTGAGGGTCCCTGCAGGTTTCACCTGCTTTTCTGTATGGGAAGTAGTAAGTGGCCTCACTAATTGGCAGTTTCAGCAATTTTCAGTGACCCACTTTCTCTCTCTCTCCCTCTCATTCAGACACAGAATTATGAGTGTTCATTGTCCATGAGACTTTAAATCAATATAGACAATACTTACAACTCTTAACCACAATCAATATTAGAGGCTTGTACAACACAGCAGTGCATTTTCTCTTGCCCAAGAAAATTTCATTTCCTGTGAGAGTGAAAGAATGAAGAATTTTATACAATCAATGGCTCTAATCCTTTCAGTTCGAAGAAAGAAACCGTGTCAGGTATAACCATCATATAAATTTTTATAGGGCTTTCCCTTCACTAGCTTAATAATACATTAAGTTTCTAAACTATCCAAGAAAAAAGACTCATAGCTCTCAAAATTCATCTTAGTCCTAACTGCCGTCACAGGCATAAATAAATTGGTGCCAATGCAAAAGAGATGCATAGAGACCAATTAGAGGAAAAATCTAAGAATGAACATAGCCACAACAGGCTTTAATTGAAATTAATCTCACATTAGAGAAAACCATTATCTGAACAAGGAAAACTGACATAGTCATTAACAATGCAGGTATGCTTGACAAGTGAGTTTTACCTTTTCAAGCCATGCAGAACAGTCCTGTGAACTCTGCTACCTGTACCACCATTCCATGGTACCATTTAAAATAAAAAAAGAAGAAAGAGAAAAGAAAAAGAAAAACAGTGTGCTTGGAGAGCAAAAGGAGATGTTGCTAATTCCAGGTGTTTTCTCACTTTCACCCTACAAATTTATATGGCATTAGTAAAACTGAGGCTCTAGATAAATGTTGTTAAATGCTGAAAACAACTCACCTCTCTCTACTGCCTCAATCTCCCTCAACACTTCTGCAAAATACAGGTCAGTTTTAATGCCTATTCCTACTCCATTCAAGGCCCTGTCCTGGATACAATACTTACAATATTTCAGTTAACAATCACAAAGGCACTGCAAGGTAGGCATTATTATTCACATTTTATGGGTTACAGTACCAAAGGTCAGAAAGGTTAAGACAACTGACCCAAGGTCTACAGCTAACCAGTGCGAGAGAGCGCAGATACAAACTATGGTCTGCCAGACTCTACAGTGGATGTGCTTTTTCCTGCTCTGTTTAAAAAATGAGTCAGCTGAAATCTGAGGAAAGGTAGTTTTTGTTTGTTTGCTTGTTTGTGTTTTTACTACAGGGAACTGGAAATAGCTTGGGAAGACTGCAACTGAAAATGAGCCTCTTTCCTGCTTTCTGAGATCCCAGGAAGCAGTCAGTTTGACACAGAGGAACCAGCTGTGAGCAAAGGGATTGCTGAGGGGGAGGGAAATAACTAAAAATGACCTTTTTTGATCACTGAAGTAAACATGAATTTATTCATATATAATTCAATATGTTGTGTTCAATTTATTGACAGTGTAATCAAGGTATTGGCATATGCATAGCACTTCAGAGTTCACATATCGTTTTATCACCAACTGCCTCTCCATACTCTTATAACAGTCCTAGAGGTAGACTGGAAACATGACATATTTTTTGGAATCACTATCAATTTTTAAGAACCTGCAATGTACTAAGTACTCTACTGGGGCATCACACATTACCGAACTGTATCTTCTCAACACGATTTAGTAAAGAGACCATTCAAGTATGATTT
Source organism: Noctilio leporinus (assembly GCA_004026585.1). Classification (NCBI taxonomy): domain Eukaryota; kingdom Metazoa; phylum Chordata; class Mammalia; order Chiroptera; family Noctilionidae; genus Noctilio; species Noctilio leporinus. The sequence goes on from PVIW01012501.1 coordinate 5,285, forward strand.
TACTTTCCTCCAAATTGAAAAATAAGTAAACTAAAATCAAAGCATAAGTAAATGAATAAACAAATAAATAAAAAATAGTGGCTTTATTGACTTGCTATATGAAGGAAGTATCAATACAAGTCTCCCAGTCCCATTTCAGTCACATTCCTTGCCTTAAGTACTGTAACCTAAAATAAAAGTGAGAGGCAGTAAGTATTCACTTGAGATCCAAAATAAATAGCTATTCGGGAAGCAAAAATTCAGGCAGAAACCCAACTAATGTTCTGATTTGGAGGTACAGGGGAGGGGTATTTATGACAAAGAGAAGGAAAACAATTACATAAATAGAAGGAAGGAATTTCCATAGTGGCAGATAAGCTAACATAGTGATGCTAATTTCAAAGAATGTCTTTACATTTCAGTTGGATAGTCATAATGTCTGCTCTCCTGTTACCTTTGCCAATAGTTGTTTGAGATACAATGCTGCCTTTGGCCTAGCCCAAAGCTCATATTGCTCAGCTTTAATATTTCAAAGGTTTGAGAAGATGCATAAGTTAGGGCTCTGAGATGGCAACTCAGACTGCAGTTTGAAGTGGCTCTTGTTTATATTATTTTTCATAGAACCTACTACAGAGGATTTCTGGATTGCCACTGAAAAGAAAAAGCTTAAATTTAGGTCTGATTTCACATTTGAAATTAGTTAAATCAATAGCATCTGTTTGTTTTCTATAACTATAGATCTATAAGATTTCTTTAGGCAACACAAATTTATCATTTTACTGTTCTAAAGGCGCAACATGGGCCTTACTGGGCATAGCAAGGTGTCAGCAGGGCTGCGTTTCCTTTGGAAGTTCTAGACAAAATCCATTTTCTTATCTTTGCCGCCTCCAAAAAGCCACCAGTAGTCTGTGTCTCATGGTCCCTCTTCCCTCTTCAAAATGAGCAGGGTAGCATTGTCATCAAATCCCTCTCTCTGACTCTGACAACTCCTCTTGCCTGCCTTTTCCTCTTTTATGGATTTACAGGTTACACTGGGCCCACTCAGGTAATCCATGATAATCCATGAATAATCTCCTCTGCGGAATGAAAGTCTTTCATTTAATAATACCTGCAAAGTTCTTTATTCCTTGTAACCTAACATATTCACAGGTACCAGAGACTGAACATGAACATCTTGAGAAGCATATTTGTCTAGAATTGATATTCACTGATCTGGAAATGCGGACTTAAGAGAGTTTATAATAAAAGATAGAATCACCCCCTTGTATTAAAAAAGAATGATAAAGCACTTTTGAATATCAGTTAACAAAGTTTTTAATATATAATTCCAAAAAGAAAAATTGTTCAACTTGACATCTAAGAAATAGTTTATATTTGGGCTCAATAAAATACCATAAACCAAACCATCTTTGATAAACATAGAAATAAATGTTGCCAAAAAATATATATAAAATTTAAAGCCAAAGGACATGGCGGGGAAGCACCTATGATACTCACCAGCTTAAATTCTCGGGTCTTCTGCCCACTATCTGGGTGATTTTTGGTAAGCTATTTAAGAAATCTATGCCTCATTTCCTAGCATGTAAAATTGAAGCCCAAATTTCTGGTTTTTCACATGTAAAATGGTTGCTGTGAGGATTAAATATGATGCCCCTTAAGTACTTACCATCGGGCTTTGTCCATTGTAGTTATCGGGTAAATGGTAACTATTCTATTTCTACTTTTAGCTCTAACATTATTACATAAGGAATTCCCCATTCAAGGACTTCTCCTTTCATTATATGGTTAAAATATATACAACATTTATATTCCTGAGTGGAATCCAGCTTTGGGAGAGCTTGTAGAACTGTAAGTCCTTCCATGACAATGCTTTAGAAAATTGCCTGATGAATTGCCCAATAACAAATTAAAGAAATGGTCAAGTTTTAGCAGTTAAATTACACTAAGCTCCAAATGTCATAATCACAAAACTGAAAATAGATAACAGCGGAATGCTAATTCAGTAAAAAACAATTTCCGACAGGAAGATTTACTGGTTATCACAGAGGACTTAAATAATATTCTGGCTTGCGTGAGAGGTCAGTTTAATAAATAAAGAGCTATATAGATATTATAATGTAAATATAGTTATTAACCTATTTTTCTAGTTCCTTTAGGTCATTAAGTAGTTCCTAACATCACCTCTCCAAGTCAGCTTTCAAAATAAAAAGGTTGCTGATCGTGTAAAAATTACTTCAAACCTCAATTTAAAAAGGGTGTGAAGAGCATATTTTTTAATTGTGTGTTACATATTGAGCGCCTAATACACTTTCTACACAAATTTAAAATTGCACAAAATGTTATTCTAAAAATTAGAAGTAAATATTTACAATTGCTTTTAAGAAATACTCTTAACTTGGCTGTTAAAATATCTAAAAACTGCATATAATAATTCAACAAAACAAGCTTGTTTCTAATAGAAACTCAAACAACAAGGAGGGGTGGGTTTCGGCAATACAACAACAGGAATAATATTTTGGTGTATTAAGTCTTGCATATATAAAAATGAGTATCTTTTGTTCCAATATGTACTTAAAATCTACTTTTAAAGTTTATGCTTTCATCAACTAGTTATATATACTGCAAACTCCCACTACAGGTTTTGATATTCACAAATAAAATATGACTGTATTGAAATAATAATATTTGTCCATTGATAATATTATCTCCTATCTGGAAATTACTTTAGAGTCTTATTCTTATAAAATTTGAGTGAAAATTAGAAAACTTTTATTTCTTTTTATTTTTTTAAAGTATAGTTGGTATGCAAGACTAGTTATGTTGCTCTCAGGTATGCAATTTTATTACCTTTAAATTTAGTGTATGAAGTAGAGATTATAGCCATTTACCTGCCTTAAAGCACCAGAGAGCCAATGTCCATTTCAAAGGCCATCCTGGTTTCATCAGCACCTAGGAATGAAAAATCAGAGGAAGGTTATAGCCCTATGGCTCTGAGAACACTGGGGTTAGATTTGGATCTTAAGGGATTTACAAAGGGAGCCTTTAGCTATCTACAACTCTGAAGTTTGTGAGGTTGAAAAACCAATTAAAATAAGAATGTAAAATGGCAAGTGTCCTCACGTGAGAACTTTGCAGGAGGACATGGTGTTAAATGAAACTAACAGATTTCCACCTGGTAGTTTTGATAAATGCACAGAGGATTTTTTGGAAAGGAAACAAAATGGAAGGAACAAAAGCCAGTGATCATTTCATTAGGGGACCTTTGGTTTTTTCTGTAGTTCAGTTTAGGCAAGTCAATATCAGAGAACTCTAAATACTAAAGAACTTCTGCTCAAACCATGTCATTGCTCATCCAAGAGCATACCCTAATGTTCATTTTATCATTTTTCTAAAATTAGGCTACTTGTTTTTCCATCCAAAGGAAAATATTACTGAGCCCACCCTAACCTACATAAGATTTAATATACTATTTAATACACAGGCAAGTGTACTATATACAAGTCTACAAAAAAAAATTAATTAGGTTATAAAATATTTTTTCTGAACATCTGTAATGTTTTATGACCTATGCTAAGTTCTGGAAATAAAACAATGAACCAGACAGGTATAGATTTCAGGCACATGGAATTTACAATCTTCCTGTAGAAACAAACAATAAACAACTAATTATTTATTTCAAATGTGGTACACAGTGTGAAGCAGGAAAGGGCACCAGGAGAGCTTTTAATAGATTAGACTAAGTGGGGTCTCAGAGAATGGCTAGATGAGCTGATTTTGAAGGATGATCAGAATTAATAGGACAAAGACTGGAAACCAGGACTGGAAGACAGAGGGCTGTTCAAGCTGAGCTTACAGGCCCAGGGTAGGCAGGACTGTTGAAAGTTCAAGAACTAAGAGAAAACCAGAATGAATACAGTCAAGAGTGTGGAGGGAACAGCATGAATCAGAGGGACAAATAGGAAGAGGCAGATCATTCTAGGTTTAGAGGTCACATTCAGGGTTTTACTTTTACTCTACCAACAATGAGAAACCATTGGAAGGTGTTGAGTGGCATACAGATACAATAGATGGATGTTTTTTAATAGACCATTTTAGTTGAAATGTGGGAAATGGATTAATATAATCACAATGAAGCATTTATTTTTCAAATATGCATTATTTCCCACACAATATTGCAATGGCAACCAAAAGGAAAATGAATGCAAAAGACTAACAAAAAACAGACAGCAATAAACTTGAGGTCAGAAAGCACGATGTGATTTGATAGAATATTACAAAACAGATCTAATTCAGAATTACTATCTGTCTTTATCAATAGAATACAACTTGAAGACAATATTCATCTCCTCTGTTCTGTTCGTTAAATTAGCTCCTAAGACTGTGGCAGGCAACAGGAAAATCCTCAATAAATATTTACTAAATGCATGAGTAAGCTAACAAAAAGAAATGTTTCCATTCACTTTATACCTATGGCAATTACATTCTCCATTAATCTATTGATGCTTTTCATAAATATTTTCTTTTTATGCTTCTTTCTCTTCTACCATTCTTCCTAATTTAAGGCAAAAGAAGGTAATAGGGTTCAGTGCCAAGAAAAGCATTGTACTAAGTGGTGTCAGACAATAATGAAACAATAGTTTGAAGAAAAAATAAAACAGAGGAGCATAAGATACCAAGAATGAGTTAGTTGGGGCATTGAATCATGCATCTAAAGAGATTCAAGCTCTGGTAGGGCCTGGTAGCTCTCAGTCACTGATGATACCTCAATATGGTCTGACTGTTGTATCTCCCCCAAAATTCATATGTTGAAATCCTAACCCTCAAAGTGAAATCCCACTTTCAGGTGGTGTTTTGAGAAGTGATTAGGTGATGAGGGTGAAGCCTTCATGAATGTGATTAGTGGCCTCTTATGAAAGAGGCCCGCGAGAGCTCCTTCACCCTTTCAGTTAAGAAAGGTTATGGCAAAAAGACAGAAATCTGGGTAGCTGTTCTCTCTAGACATTGATTCTGCTGGTGTCATGGTTTTGCACTTTCCAATCTCCAGAACTGTGAGAAATAAGCCATTCAGTTTTTATAAGCCACCCAGTAATTTACAAGCCACTTTATGGTATTTTTGTTACAGCAGCCTTAAAAGGGACTAAGACACACCTCTGTCTTTGAGTGTTCATATCGAAAAGTCTATGGTAAAGGTGATCAGCTGAAAGTGTATGAAGCCCAATTACGTATCCACTATAGCAAAATAACAGAAGCAGCTCACAGGTGCTGATTTAGTAGCACCATGGAAAGCATACAGGAAAGTAAAGTATACAATGTCATTAGGTTGATGGTTGAGCAGCTTGCTCTGTGCTTCCCACTTTTCCCTGCAGCAATATTGAACACTCTTACACACACACACACACACCACACACACACACACACCTTTGCTCAGAGAGAGGGAGAATGAAGCAATGAACATATCCACCTTGAGTGGATACAGTCTGTGTGAAGCGGCATATGGCTGGTCAGGTGGCTCCCACTGGCTGGTGCTTTCTGGTACTTACAGCAGTCAGTGCCTGTCCTCAGAGACCAGCTTCCAGGTCACTTCATACTCTAGAATTCTGTAAAAAGACAAACTATTATTCAAAAGTGGGATTAAAATAAAGGCATTTTAAATGTATAAAGGCTCATAATGTTTGTATCTGAGAGGTGGAAAAATGAAGCCAGGAAGAATTGTTAGAATTCAGAAAGTAATTGTAAGTTACTTAGTGTTGTTATAGTTGTTAAAGTTTAAAGCAGTAATGATTATTAAAACATTTAATATGTTTTAATAAGTTTATATGCCTGATGTAGGGGTGGGGCACAGAAGGGAAAATTAAAGGATGAAAACACATCTTACTTTACTATATCTTTTAGGATATATAATAAATTTTACCTGTGTTTTAAAAAAAAACAAGTTTGAATATTTCTGTTAAAGTAACAAAGGAAACATTAGAAAAATAGAAGTATTATTTTCATTTTCGAAAACACAAATTTTTTAAAAATTATACATTTTCTAAATCAAGGAACAAAGACAAAAGAAACAAAGGGACATCATAGTGGAGAAAAAACACAAAGCAAGGAAACAGGAATTTCAATGGACACAGTAAATATAAATATACTCAGCTCATCATTTGTTTTAAGATTTTATTCACTATTTTTTAGAGAGAAGGGCAGGGAGGAAGGAAGAAAGGGGGAAAAGCATCCATGTATAGTTAGTTGCCTTTCACCTACCTCCAGCTAAGGACCTGGCTGGAGGTCTGGCTTACAACCTGGTTATGTGCCCTGACTGGGGAATCAAACCAGCAACCTTTGGGTAAATAGGTCAGTGCCAATACACTGAGTCACACCAGCCAGGGCTTCAGCTCATCTTTTAAAAGGCATTCTGAAATTTGTTAAAACAAATTATATCACCATGTTCTATTTTAAAATGACACACCTTTTACAAGAAGGATGTGGAATCTCAAGAACAAAATAAATGAACAAACAAAATTGAAACAAACTTACAAATGCAGACACAGAACTGGCATTTGCCAGAGTGGAGAGGGAGAGATTGGGGCACTTGGTGAAAGAGATGAAGAGACCGGGAAGCATAGATTGGTAGTTAAATATAGTCATGGGGAAGTAAGTAAAGAACAGAAAATATAGGCAATACTATTGCAATTGAGGTAATGGAAATATTGAGGGGAACACTAAAGTATATGATTATCTAACTGCTAAGCTATACACCTAAAACCAATACAATATAATTAACTTTTTTTTAAGATTTTATTTATTATTTTTAGAGAGAGAAGAAGGGAGAGAGACATCAATGCATGGTTGCCTTTCACCTGCCTCCAGTTAAGGACCTGGCTGGAGACCTGGCTTGCAACCTGGTTACATGCCCTGGCTGGGAATTGAGCCAGAGACATTTGGGTTTGCAGGCTGGTGCCTAACCACTGTGCACCAGCCAGGGCTAATGTTTTTTAAAGTCCAAAAGAAGCCGTAGCTGGTGACACAGTGGATACGGAGCTGGCCTGCAAACCCAAAGGTCACTGGTTCAATTCCCCAGCCTGGGCACACAACCAGGTTGCAAGCCAGGTCTCCAGCCAGGTCTATAGCTGGAGGCAGGTGAAAGGCAACCATACATTGGTCTCTCTCTCCCTCTCTGCTTCTCTCCCTTCCCCTTTCTCTGGAAATAATAAAATCTTTTTTTAAAAAAAGTTTGACTTTAACACACACAAGAAGATGAGTAGAAGGTAACATTCTTTTTTAGCCCATTTACATGCAAAAATGATTTTGAATTAAGCGATAAAGGAAATCTCATCAAGTTCCAAAACTAGTAGACATTTTATTCACTGGTTATATTAGAAAAATTAGAAATCAACAACAAAAATAGCATTAAAATTCCATACATCAGCCCTCGTTGGTGTAGCTCAATGGATAGTCACTGGCCTGCGAACCCAAAATTCACTGGTTCGATTCCCTAGACAGGGCACATAACCAGGTTGTAAGCCAGGTCTCCAACCAGGTCCGTAGCTGGAGGCAGGTGAAAGGCAACCATACATTGATGCTTTTCTCCCTTTCTTCCTCCCTCTCCATCCTTCTCTCTGAAAATAATGACTAAAATATTTTTTTAATCCATACATCATAAAATTAAAACCCACAGTACCATTCATTACACTACATTGCTGAATAAAATGTAGGACATTTATACCACGGAATACTAATCACAGTTGTTTTCCCCCTTATCTATAACGTCACCTTCCATGGTTTTAGCTACTCATGATTTTAATAACTCAAAATTAAGCATGGTCTAGAAATATTCAGTGGAAAATTCCAGAAATAAACCCTAAGGTTTTTTTTTAGGTTCAAGGTAGTTTTGTGTTTTTTTTTTTTCCATTTTCAATTCTCCTCCATTTCTTTTTTTTTTTTAATTGCTCATAGTTTTTTTATTTTATTTTATTGTTGTTGTATTACATCCATCCCCTTTTTGCTCCCCTCTGTACCCCTCCCTAAACCCTAAGTTTTAAATTGAGCACTGCTCTGAGTAGCATGATGAAATCCACTCCATCATTCCTGGAACATGAATCATTCTTTTGGCCACTGTATTCGCTACCTGTCTGTTCCTCACTCATTGCCATCTCTGTTATCAGATAGACTGTCATGGTCTTACAATGCTCATGTTCAAGTAACCTTTATTTTACCTAATAATGGCCCCAAAGTGCGAAAGTAGTGATGCCGGCCATTTGGATATACCAACAAGAAGCCATAAAGTGCTTTCTTTAAGTGAAAAGGTAAAGATTCTTGATGTAAGGAAAGAAATTATGCTAAGGTTACAAAAGTGTAAGGTAAAACAGAATCTTCTACCTATGAATAGGATATTTTGGTAGAGAAAGGGAGATATACCACATTCCTTTTATTGCAGCATATTATTAGGACTGTTCTATTGATTTTGTCCTATGTTTTTTAAGAGTATTATAGTTTTACATTTTCAATTTAAGTCTGTGATCCACTTTGAGTTCATTTTTTCTTTAAGATTTTATTCACTATTTTCAGAGAGAAGGTCAGGGAGGGAGAAAGAAAGGGAGAGAAGCATCAATGTATGGTTGCCTTTCACCTGCCTCCAGCTACAAACCTGGCTGGAGACCAGGCCTGCAACCTGGTTATATGCCCAGGTCACTGGGAATTGAACCAGCGACCTTTGGATTCACAGGCCAGCACCAATCCACTGAACCACACCAGCTGGGCTGAGTTCATTTTTATATAAGATGTGATGATGTGAGACATGTAGGGTGGGGTCCCACCCTGTAGATTGAGGTTCTTTCTAAAAATTATTTATGGATATCCAGTTGCTCCAGTACCATTTGTTGAAAAACTATCCTTTCTCCATCACACTTCTATTGCATTTTTGTCAACAATCAGTTGGGCATACATTTAATGGTCTATTTTCTGGGTTCTCTATTCTGCTCCATTGAGCTAAGTATTTATCCTTCCATCAATATTACCCACTCAGGACTCTAATAACACAAATATTAGGTGGTTTTTATTATGGATTCACAGATCCCTGAGACTTGGCTATTATTTTTCAGTCTATTTATTTTTTCTTTTTTAAAAATTGGTTAGTTTTTGTCCTAGCTTCAAGTTAAGATTCCTTCATCCTTTCTCACCATTTTGCTGTTGGGCCCATTGTTAAAAAATTTTTAATTACTGTGTTTTTAAGAGCTAAGATTTCTAAATTTCTATGTGGTTCCTTTTTATAACTTCTATTTTTTTATGAAATTTTTCTGCTGATAATTATCTCATGATGATTGCTTTATCTTTTTCAGATAATTATAATATTTATCTGCTGGTGTTGGCTTCTATTGATCTATTGATTGTTTTTTTTCTTTCACTTTGACACCTTCCTCATTCTTGGTATAATGAATAATTTTTTTTTTAATTGAGACTTAAACATTTGCATATTATGATGTGAGACACTTTATCTCACTAAGTCTCCTACTTTAGTAGACTTTTGCTTAAACTATTCAAGCAAGAGAAAGACAGGTACTGGCTTGTTCCTACCAGGTGGAGGGTAGGTGTCCAGGCTCCCCATTCAGCTTTCATTTATATCCAAGGTAGGTGATACTTGTCATTGTGGAGCAGGGTTTGGAGTTCCATAACCCCAACAGGACAACACTGGTGACTCTCTACCTGGGAGGAGTATTGGTCCTGGTATTGGTATTGTTCCCCACATAACCTTTACAGACACTGACACTGAGAGTATTCATGGGGGTCACTTAAGAAATCTCTGAGCCACCAGGAAGACTTCAAAGTTCAAATGAAAAAAAACCTCTTTCTTCATCCATAGTCTTTTGAATAACTCCATGCTTGTCTCTGATACGCACCCTTAAATGACCTAAAAATCAAGTTACAGTGAACTCACTGCACTGCCAGGCAAGCACTATCCTGATGTAGGTCTTAAACTATGCTAATTGAGATAGAAAAACACTAAGTTTATTTTACATCCATAAGATTCATAACGGAATATTTACTTTCAGATGTGGATTCCTATCTTAATGTTTAATTTAATGAAATGAAAGGCATCTGAATAAAATGTAAAATTTGTAATAAACAACTGCTTACCAAGACAATTTATTACTGGTACACTATTTGCCTGGGGATATAACTTTAAGCAGTTTAGATGCAAACACCCAGGGCTATCTTTCATATCAGTAAGGACTATCTAAATCCACTTTGCCCCTCTCATGAGGTGACTTGTTGAGCCCTTTGTTCCAAAAGCAGCTGTGAAAATTTGTAAGAAGCTGATACCTTCTCATAGCTAAGTCTTTAACTGCAGACAAATTTTTAAAAACCCAGCAAGTCTTGTAGATAACTAAAGAAAATCAGCATACCTCAAGAAGTCACTTCACTCTTCAGTGGACAGAGTCCCCGGAAAATAAGTGCTCTACCAGGCTATCCTTAATGTCACTCAGAACTAACTGCCGAGAACATTTTATGCCATCAATACTTCTTTCGCTGGTCACCAACATGCAACCTTAACTTATTTAAGGTGCAATTTTTTTCTTACAAAATCTGATGAAGATAGAGCTCAGTTTCATTACCTCCAAAATGTAATTTAGATAAAGCATTTTAGGTAACAGGTACCACCTTTATACCAGGTGGTATAAATTTATTGCTCTTGAACTTCCCCACTCACTTCTTGCACACAAGATGAGTGGTGAATAGGACCATGGGCTAGGCCCAATCAGATCCACACCGACACTTATGGACCCTTGTCTATGTACGTAGAACCTCATCATGTTCTCCCCAAATGGTCTAAACCTCTTTCAAATGTTGATTCTGGCTATCAGCTGGGATCTTGGCTAGGGTTATCAGTCCAAACACCTCCATATGGCATCTCCATATGGTCTCTTCATCTCATCACAGCATGTTGGTTATGTTCAAAGAACTAGCTGCATTGCTTTTTATAGCCTAGCTTTGGAAGCCCAATAGCATGACATCTGCCTTAGTCACAGGCATGCCTACATTCATAAAAAGGTCAATATAGATAATCCTTTCCCTGCGCTCCAACCTTTAAATGAAAGAAATGCCTATAACATATTACTTAAAAGTGTACATGGGATAGGAGAACTTGTTGCAACCATTTTGGAAAATATCTGCCACACATGCTATTAAAACTAAGATTTCTATGCTTATGCCTTCAGAATTCAAGGTGTAATGGTTTTTGCTATCTTAAAAATCTGTACTTGATATATAAACATTTTTTTCTCGCTTTATGCTACAGAGAGAATGTTGGGCTCCTCTACCAAATGCCCTTAGTTTATGAACAAATCTAGTAGTGTGGAAAGGATTTAAATAACTTGTCTACATTTCAATAGACTTTTAACCAATTCATAATCTTCTCATTATATTAGTTCTGTCCAGGAATAGTCCATCCATTGTTAATATAACGAGAATGGCTTGTGTGACATCATGTAACCTGACATTCAAGGAGAGTGGACTATGCAGTCAGGAATGCATATGCCGGAACAAGGATAACCTCACTGTACTAGTCAGTGGGGGCAGTAAATGCCATTGAGTAAACATATGTATTGTATAGCTGTCAGATTCAAAATGACTGAGCAATGAAAGCAATGAACTTGCATCAAATTTTGCATTAAGTTTAAACACTCCTCCATAGAAACCATTTGGATGATTCAGAAGGCCCCATCTATGGGCAACTAATGTGATTGGCAGCTTCATCAGGAAATGCATCTGCTCATATACCAGGTTTCGTGCAGAGTTTTTTGGCAAAACATCAAATCACCCAGGTGACTCAGCCCCCTAATAACCCAGATTTGGTGACCTGTGATTTCTGGCTTTTCCCCAAACTAAAATTACCTTTGAAAAGGAAGAAATTTCAGACCATCAATGAGATTCAGAAAAACATGATGGGGCAGCTGACAGTAACTGGAAAAGCTGTGTGAGGTGCCTACTTTGAAGGGGACTGAGGCATTTTTGTCCTATATACAATGTTTCTTGTGTCTTCTTCAATAAATGTCTCTATTTTTTATAGTGTATAGCAGGATACTTTCTGGACAGACCCATATACCCTTTTATGCTTAAAATGTTGTCATCTGTCATCCACCTGGTATTTGCAACAATGCCCAAATCATCAACAGTACTTTCAGACTTTCTGAGAAGCTTTAAAAATACAAGTGATGAGCCCTAGCTGGTAGTACAGTGGATAAGGCACTGGCCTGTGAACCCAAAAGTCAGGGCACATAACCAGGTTGCAAGCCAGGTCTCCAGCCAGCTCTGTAGCTGTAGGCAAGTGAAAGGCAACCATACATTGATGTCTCTCTACCTCTCTGCCTCTCTTCCTTCCCCTCTCTCTAAAAAATAATAAAATAAAATCGTAAAAAAAAAAAAAAAAATACAAATGATGGCTTCCTTTTTTTTTTTTTTTTTTTTTCTTTAATTAACTTCATACAGCCTCATGTGAAAGTTGCAGAAACTTTTATAAGCATGCAACTGAAGCAGTACCCTCAGGTATGTTAGATGACATCACCACTTACGGTAACGGGGACATGCAAAGCAAAAACGTAATTACTCCTAATTTGTTTTTAGATATTTACTGACCTTAAGAATTCAGAATCTATAATGGTCCTCTTATCCAAAACTAATCACTGACATTTCATAACTTGAATGCTCACAAATTCCCATTCAGTCACTGTCAAAGTTGGAATAATTATATTTAAGGCAGTTTCTTCTAGAGTTTTTCATATGTTTTGGAGAGTAGTGTTGAAGTCTAATTTTTTTAAAGATTTTATTTATTATTACTTTCAGAGAGAGGGGAAGGGAAAGAAGCAGAGAGAGAGAGAAATATCAATGTATGGTTGCCTTTCACCTTCCTCCAGCTAAGGACCTGGTTGGAGACCTGCTTTGCAACCTGGTTATGTGCCCTGGCTGGGGAATCAAACCAGCGACCTTTGGGTTTGCAGGTCAGTGCCAATCCACTATGCCACAAGCCAGGGCTGGAGTCTAATTTTAAAGGTGTTTAATTGCTAACAGAATATTTTTAAAAGTTTAATTTCTGAAAACAGTGATATATGAATGTAGTTAAAACCTATTAACATGTAATACTTCCTTGGGTGTTTTGAAAGCAATATGCTACTTTTCACTCAAAGTTGTATATTTAATAGGACTGAGGTCAGACTATAATCTACAAATAAATACTTTTGTTTATAAATTGACAAAATAAAAATCTAATAGCTGACTGAAATAACTGCATGTATATTGCTATTTACCCATAAACACTGGGCTATTAACCTATTTTTAGAAAATGTTATCAAAAATATTTTATTTATATATTTTTTACTTTAAAAACTAACAGATGCAAAAAGTACCAACCTAACACGTTATATTACACAATCAATGTAATTAAACATTAGCACTAATGTACTTACTATCAGTTCCACATCAGACTAAGTTTTAGACTATAACCTAATTTTGAACAATTATTGATTGCATGGAGAAAGAACCATCTTTTCTGTATGTATGAACTAATCACAAAAATTGATATAGGACACAAAGAAAGGCTTAAAATATTTTTTTTAAAAATTAAACAGTGAGTTGATTATTCTGAATGAAAGTAAAGGTCAATTACAAACTTTAAAACAATATATAATAATCTGGGCATTAAAATCACAACATGAAAATGTAAATAATATGACAAATATTACTATGCCTATGAAAAGGACTAATGCAAATTGATAAACATGAAAAACCCTCAGACTCTCCTGTTATCAGAAAAATAACAGAGAGCTGAAGAAGTGGATGAAGAAATAACAAAAATAAATGGATAATAAAGATTTGAACAAAATTCACCACCAAATAATCATTTACATGTCAATTAAACTAATGTAATCCAGTTAACACTTAAAATTAGCAAGGATGAGGAAACAACACATCCAGTTCCTGAAATGGCATATTGAAGGAAGGAGCTCTAAGTGGATATATTTTACAAAAAACAAAACTGTTATTAATTGCTTGAAAATCATCCAAACCCTTTGATTAAGTAAGACTACTTTTGAAAGTGTGTTTTATGCAATTAAATTTTTTAAAAAGAAAGAAACTTATGCCAACTGCATGATTGCATTGTTTATAACTAGTATAACATTGGACTGCATGTAAATATTCAACTTTAGGAAATAACTAAATGCAATCCTGACACATTTATATAAACTGTAAAGATTTTTAAAAGGTTTTTAATAGTGTGAACAACTGCTTATGAAATAATATTAATAAGAAAGGATACATATATATTCAGTATTTTCTCAACTATGTAAAATGTACAGAGGAAACCTGGAATACAATATTCTAAAAACTTGAGAGTAATCCTGGCTTCATAGAATTTTAAGAGAGTTAATTTGTTTTTGCTTTTTATGTTTTCAAAATGCATTTCGCTCACTTACTATTAGAAAAGGGAACAAGGAGAGGAAATATCTGAAACATCTAAGAGAGAAAAAATTAAAAAGAAATATTAGCTTCTGGTAAGCATTAGTATATGGTAGGTAAGAATAATTTCAAATTTTTGGTTGAAAAATTCTACATATTCACTTTCATTTAAGCATTCACTAACTGATTTTTCTCTTTAAAAATCCGTACAAGAATTTTTTTTATTCCAAAAATCAAAGTCAGTCTTTTTAAGACACTGATAATTATACACCTACTTGTTTCCTTTTCATCCTTGCCTACCAGGAAAGGCAACATCAACTGTCATTCTAAGAAAAATAATAATAATACTCTATTTTCTCAATACAGTTATCAACTTGCTTTGCTTATTGCCAGTTCCATTTATATCTTCCATCTTTTTAAACATGTTTTATGATAGATTTGCTGTCATGCTTTTTAAAATGCTTATAACACAGAACATGTAAAAACAATTTAAAAGAATTGACATGATGATGAGGAAAGTTGAATAGTTAATTCAGGACAGAAGTTTACACATTACTGAAGGTTTAAAAGTAAAACTAAACTTAATCAATGTATTTTATCTTACATTGTTGATTCTAAACAAATCCTAGGTTTTATCAGCATAAAGGTTAAGAGGACAACCAACAAGGGAAGCCAGGAAAATCATCTTCTCTGCAAGAAAAAATAAGCAAATTGCATATATAGAGGATTTGTTATAGGATTATCAATTGAAAAGCTTCTGATTTTTCATTTGTCTAAGCATACTATTCCTCTGCGGCAGCTATCTCTCATCGGTAAAGACATTCTATTATTTTGTTCCAATCCCTGAACAAGCCCTCTCTCTGGTGTAAAAAGCTTTCTACCAAGTAAATGAGTGAGCCATTGAAATAGAACAAGCTGGCTGTATTTCACCACCTTTCCTGGTCATGCAGCAGGTTGATGTTTTCTGTATAAAGTGATAACTTACAGGTGTCAACACTCTGTTTCCACCAATTCTCTTTAGGAAATGACTAGAAATTTTTCTTCAGACTATGTTATCATCATTGTCTATTACCAAAATGCTAGATTTTTTTCTAACATAAATATGATCACTTCTAAATTAGAGCACATTTTAAATAATCTTGCATGAACTGTGCTATAAATATTGGAATATCATTTCCTTGTCTTTTAGAGTAAAGTTATGAATACGTTTTTAAACACTTGTTAAAATATCTTCCCAAAAATGGAATTAAATATTTGTTTGTAGTGTTCTCAACAAATGACAATGTTTTAGGAAGTTATAGATTTACTCCTATAAATATGCCCATGCTTGGACTGAAATGCAAATTCTAGAAAACGCCCATGCAGCCTGAAAGATTAACATCATTCTTCTCAAAATTAAATCCTGCAAGGAACCAAAGAAAAAAGACTAACTAGTAGATAGGGCTTAGAGTGCTGTTGCCTACACAAAAAGGACATAAAAAATTGGTGTTTTATCGGTGATTACTTAGCTAAATGTTTATAATCATGTTTCAAAAATGAACCTTGGTCAGGTTGCTCCGTTGTACATGAACTAGCTTATGTTACTAATATTGAGAGCTTGTAATTTAGCAAAAACTATTTATGTGAACTGCTCATTTTACCTTTTACTACCTTATAACTATTTGATTAAAATAATTCAAACAAGTCCTGGCTGGTGGCACAGTGGATAAGGTGCCGGCCTGAGAACCCAAAGGTGGCTGGTTTGATTCCCCAGCCAGGGCACATAACCAGGTTGCAAGCCAGGTCTCCAGCCAGGTCTGTAGCTGGAGGCAGGTGAAAGGCAACCATACATTGATGTTTCCCTCCTTCTCTGCTTCTCCCCCTTCCCCTCTCTCTGGAAATAATAATAATTTTTTAAAAATCTTTTAAATAATAATAATTCAAACATACATAACATATATTTTCTTTGTGCAAAATTAAGACATTGTGAGATTAAAGGAAATGCTCATTATCAATTTAAATTCAAGGATCCCTTCCAGAGGTACCCAACATTATCATTTGGGCTTGTATCCTTCCTTCCCCCTTTTAAGGATGTGTGTGTGTGTGTGTGTGTGTATGTGCGTGTGTGTAAATTTTTTTATGTACAAAATCACTCTAGTTCTCTCATGTAACTAAATGATCACATAAAGAATTAGAAATTCCAGGCCCTGGCTGGTAGCACAGTGGATAAGGTGCCGGCCTGCAAACCCAAAGGTCGCAGGTTCGATTCCCCAGCCAGGGCACATAACAAGGTTGCAAACCAGGTCTCCAGTCAGGTCTGTGGCTGGAGGCAGGTGAAAAGCAACCACACATTGATGTCTCTCTCCCTCTCTGCCTCTCTTCCTTCCCCTCCTTCTAAAAACAATGAAATAAAAAATCTTCAAAAAAAAAAAAAAAAAAAGAATTAGAACTTCCTAGTTACATATTTCAAGATGTATTTTTTATTATTTTCTTACATGTATTTAATCTAGTACATTTTTAGGTGAATCAAATTTTAATTTGACTTTATATCTTAGTCAACAATCTATTCTAGTCTTCTTCTCTGGAAGATTTTAAGGTTTTGTATTCATCCTTGGTGTTCTACATTTCATATGGATGGGTGATCCCCTGATATGGTCATCTAAATCCTGCTGAGTTCTTATGTGGGAGGGGGGCTCTGAAAACACAATTTTGGCTATTATTTTAGTTAATATTACTTATTACCTCCACCCCATACACAGTCTCTTATGAATCTTCTAGTATATGAACTTCGTAATATGGAATTACCTTACCTTTAATACTCTTCATCTCTTCTTTCGTTTGGAGCTCTTTAAGATTCCTCAGTCAATTTTTCAGTGCACAAATTCACTCCTCAGGAGCATTCATACTCTACATAGTTCATCAATTCTGCTATTTTGTGATTGACCAGTTTTTATCATTCATATAATATAATTAATTACTTTTTAGATAGCAGTATCCTCTTGCTGCACTCTGTGCTAAAATATTCTATAATAAGAAACCTTTTTCTGCTTTTCTAGTAACTCTTGTATTTTTTTTTTCAGGTTTAAGTTATTGTGTTGTCTCCCTTTCACAATGATGAATCTCCCTGAACACTTGGTGAATTTTTATTGTGTATTCTTTTTTAAAGGGGACATCCTCGGTTAGCCTGTTTGCTGTAGCACCTGTTTTTTTTTCTTTGCTGTATTAAAATCCTGCTTTTGTCCTAGCAATAAATTTAATGCTAAATGATGGAATAGCTAATAGAAAGATAAGCTATATTCTGTGTTCATATGCTGCCACCTTTAGCTTTCTGAAGAATTTGGGTGCACTTTTGGCCTTAGGAAAGAAACAATCAGGTAAAAAGGAATATTCTCTCTGTCTGGAAGACATAATTTCATAGAAAACTTTGGGTAGAAAGTTATAAAATGACAGCTCAAAACCTCCTACTGTAGAAGAAAACATCAGCATAAGGATGTTTCACTTCAGAATGGAGGGTTTTATTTTCTACCAATAAGATTAGCAGGGAAAGTTGTAACCCATGGCATTCAGAACCTTAGCTTGTAGCAGGGTCAGAAGTAAAACAGACCTACACAAACAGAGATTAATGATATTTGCCAAAGGGGAGAAGAAAGGAGTGGGTGAGAAAGGATGAAGGAGAATATAATCAATAATATTGTAGTAAGTTTACATGGTAATAAATGATGACTAGACTTAGTGAGGTAATCACATTATAAGGTATATAAATATTGAGTCAGTATACTGTACACCTGAAACTAGTACAATATTGTATACCAACTATACTTCAATTTAAAAAATTTAAAAACCAAAAAGGCAAGCAATTTCAATAGGAATTATTCTAAAATTACATGATATTTAACTTTGCAAGCGATACTAGAACAAGTAACTTAATCTATGTGAACTCTCAGTGACTTATTTAGGAAATGAGATTTATCATAGTAGCCCACACATCGCTGGCTTTTGCAGGGACAAAATGGGTAAGTATATCTGATTTTATTTTTTATAAACTATAACATATTCTAAAAAAGCATTTCCTCTATATGCAGGCCCTCACTATATAACAGACTACCATGTTATTATTCATTAAGTCAATTCATAAGCCACCAAATGAAAATTTGCAATCAGCTTTTGCCTTTGTGTATGATCATGCCTTTCTATCCCATACCTATTTTGGCGAGAGATAAATAGTTAAATAATATCTGCATGATTCCTTAGTATTCCAACCTAGAGGTTCAGTTATAAATTATATATCATCATCATCATGCTTGAACATAAGAATCTCTTGAATTCCTTGCTGCATGAATAATAATTTCTAGATTCAGGAGGGATTTAGACAAATGTGTTTTTAATAAACACCCCAAGTAAAAAATCTGTCATCAGGAATATTTGAAAAACACTGGCTTAAAGTACCTTACCACAATGGTTTTCTAATAAAAGTCACAAATTCATCTAGTGCTGATGACAAAAGGTAAAAAATAATAATCCAGTAATAAACTGCCTGAAACTTAAGTCACCTTCATGCTCTCATACCAGTGAAAAATAAGTTGAAGTGCTTAAAAGAAATCATTTTCAGATCTTAGAGTCTGTATTGCATTTATATTATCTCAGGTAGATGAGAATAAATCCCATATCTAAAGATTTCCAAGTAAGAAACATTTTCCTCCCATGTGATAACCAGTTCTAATATTTTTTCCAAGTTTCCAAAAGCTCTTCTATATCTGGCTTAAATATTTAATTCATATAACTGTATTGTTAATATACTAATATTACCACTGGAATGCAAAGAGTTTGACCTTAGATCTTAATGAAACTCACACAATATCCCCAAAATTATAAGCATCCTTTCACCATCTAGAAACTCTTTTCTTGCTAAAAAGGAGCCAAAAGTTCAAGAAAAGAAAAGAAATATTCTATAACCTTCATCCACCTGAATATCTCTGTGGAATGTGTTGTCATTAATACAGAATAGAGCAAAAGTAGGTTTAAAGTTGTTGGCATGGAAATAACACAATAATTAATAATTCAAGAATAAACTTTTCTCATACAACTGTAAACTATTGTTGCCCTGCTACCCCGGTGGAGGTGAAAAACTATGTTTTCCAAAAGTCACATGATTAGCATAAATGTATCATACAGACCTTTAAGAAAACAGCAAACAGGAGGGTTTGGCACTGTGTCAGGGACGTTATTTATAATTTCATGAACAGTGCACTGTGCCAAAAAACGTCAGTGGAAGGTACTCATTCATCTGCATGATTGCCTTTAAGTCCTGCAGCAGAGTATCCCCAATGAGAACTCGGAATGTTTTTAAGGCTCAATAGTTTTCAGATAGTCAAGTGACAAACAGCCTTGACTGCATCTGCTCTCAAGGCCCTATTTAAGGGACAGAGCTGCTGACATGGTGCCAGTGTTGCTGGCACCCGAGAGAAACTGACTTGATTGTGCTCTTGTCTGCTAAAAAGCCCAGTCGTGTTCAGCTCCTTCCTCAATAGCAGCCTCTTCTTGGCTTGAACCAGCAATTCTAAGAATGCCTATTTAAATCTGAGACTGATGCAAAGAAGTAGACTGATTTGACATTAAGACTTGTGAAATGGAGACTAGCAATAAACAAGAATTTAAAACTAAAGAAATGATTTTTAAAAAGATTTGTGGAATGGGGGCCATATTAAAATTTACAATATTCATGAGTATGCCCACATGAAATGTCATTGTGTGATTTTCAGTTACTGTCTTTTTGGTCTGTAATTTACTTGGACATCTTTATACAGCTAAATTCACCATATATACACCAAAACTTCTATGATGTGGCTAGTATAGCTTACAGGTCTGTACTGAAAATATTAGCCATAGTAATTTTTTTTACCATAGTAAAATTCACTGGAACCAGCACCATCTATTGAAAAGAAGGTTCTTTCTTCACTGCTTTATATTCTGCCCCTTTCTCGTTAACTGAGTATCTTTCCAAATATAACCCTATTTTGGGACTCTCACTTTTCTTTGATATGTCCATATGCCTATCCTTGTGCCAATTCCATGCTTTCTTATTAGTGTAGCTTTATAATACATCTTAGTTTCTGGTAGAGCAAGTCCTACCACTTGTTCTTGTCAATAGTGCTTGGCTTATACTAGTAATCTGCATTTTCATGTAACTTACCTAATTGATCAGTTTGTCATTTTCAAAGTAAACTTGTTGAAATTTTGATTGGGAATAAACAAATTTAAAGAGACTAAAGATATAAAAAATATCATTTATTCCTCTGCTAACTTGTTTCTTTCATTTTTCCCAATATTTTTTATGGTAGAGCTCTGTAGTTTACTATGCAATGATCTTGCCTATTATTTAAAGTATTCCTATGTATTTGATATTTCTAAGATGTTAATGTAAAGGGTAACATGTTACTGTCTTGCTTTCTACATTTTTGTTATGTGTATATATTAATACCACCCTAGTGTTTTTCTAGTAAACTTATGCCTAGCAACTTTGCTCTATGCATTATGAATGTTAGTAATTTATTTTATGAATTTTCTTTGTAAACAATAATATAATTTACAAATAATGTTTTATTTTTTCCAATATATTTTTACACATTTTTTACATCATTTTCCTTATTCCATTAACAAGGACTTTCACTATAATAACAATCATTGTGCTCTTATTCTAAAAGAAAAGTTTTAAAATTTTACCATTAACTTGATGTTTACTCTAGGACTCTAAATACATATCTTATAAATAAATGTTCTTTATACAATGAATTTTTAGAATTTATTGAGATTATTAACTTATTTAATATTTTGTTAGTATAGTATAGTATTTTCCACTAAGGTATTCTAACAGCTTTAA
Organism: Noctilio leporinus; assembly: GCA_004026585.1. NCBI lineage: Eukaryota > Metazoa > Chordata > Mammalia > Chiroptera > Noctilionidae > Noctilio > Noctilio leporinus. The sequence goes on from PVIW01012501.1 coordinate 26,556, forward strand.
TAAGATATCATGTGCATAAAACTCACCTAGTTAAAGTATACAGTTCAATGGTCTTTAGTGTATTTATAGAATTGCGCAACCATTCCCATATTTTAGTTTTAAAACATTTTTATCACCTCAAAGAGAAATTTCATATTTATTAGCACTTATTCATTCTCACCCTCATCTGCCCAGCCCCAGACAATCACTAACCTACCTTCTGCTTCTACAGAGTTTCCTATTCTGGACATTTCACATCAATGGAATCATGCAATGTCATCTTTTATGGCTGGCTTCTTTAACTTAGCATAAGATTTCCAATGTTCACCTACGTCACAGCATGAATCAGTACTTTCTATTTTTTCATTACCAAATATGAACTTCATTTTATTTAAATAATGCACTTTGCTTATGTATTCGTCAGTTGATGGGCATTTTCTTTGTCTTCATTTCTCATCTAGGAGAAACAGAAATTGATTTATGTCGGAAAGCTTAGTTGTATAGGAATACTGCTTAATTCCCATATATCATTAATCTAACAACTAAACAATATTCTCATTGGATCTCTTAGTTTAAATATAATTGATTTTTCCTGCTTTTTGTTGGACTGAGCAAGTTTTCTTGGTCTTTTCCCTCCTCTACTCAATTCATTTCCTGTAACAAATCTGGAAGTTCTATATTGCATTTCTCAGTCTGTATGAAGTGGTAACCTTAAATTTGTAAGCCACATACTCAAATCTTCCCAATAAATTTTAGAACATTTCTATCTTCCTCCCCACAACATCTTTAGCATGCTTAATGAATAACAAACATATCTTATTTTAGCTGAATTTAATTTATACTCTTTTTTAAAAATTGAAAAATTAATTATTACTTTCTCTGTTTCACTATCAGACTATGCCTCTTTTCTACAGAAGTGAAAATATTGTTTGCTTTTTTACATATAGATATTTCTAAATTCCAAAATGAAAAATATAAAATATTCAGCGGTTCTATTCAGAGGTTTCCTCCAATAGATTTCTTCAAACATATATATCAATAGATTCCTTCAAATATATATATATATATATATATACACACACATGCACATATATTTGTCACAAAATCTGACATAAAATTAATCTTCAAAGTTGAGCAGAATTTCTACTATTATCCAAATATGAGCACCTGGAAACCCTAAGATATATGTTTTGGTTATCTGAAAGCATGCAATGACAATAGCTAATGTTTATATAGGACATAATTTGGTCCAGAGCTGTTTTACTATTTTAAGAAATATGTACATATATAATATAATCTTCACAACAACCCTATGGAGTAGGTATGATTATAATATTATTATTCCAATTTTCCAAATGAGGAAACTAATACAGGACGTTAAGTAAACTCACCAAGGTCATCCTGTTTATATGTGTCAAAGCTGGAACTTGAACCTATGCAACATCTCCAAAATTCATGCTCTTCAACTACTATTTGACATATTACTAAAGAGTAGTTTATAAAAGTCAGTACCCACCTGCAACTTATATCAGTCATTAGCAACATGTGTTTGAAATGGGAATGTATGAATATTATATTAACATTTTTCATAATGGCTTATAATAGCTACTTGAAACAGAAAGTAGACCTCAGTGAGCTGAGACCAGTCTCTGAGTAGCATTTTAATTTTAAAACTCAGGTGTAGAGCTTTTGCTCTGCTTTTAGAAATTCCTGATTAGATGTTTAAATATTACATTACCTAAAAATACAGCCTCTGCAATGAAGAAGCCATAGAAATAAATGCCCTAGATTTGGCAAGTTTAACTGTAACAAATAGTGATAATAATGAAAGCCTAGATCTACGTCTACCTAGTACTTGCTCACAGGTCACGGATACACCAATGCAACCTGACTACCTGAATATTCTAAGTCACAGGTAAAAATCCCCTTTGGAGGGGCACAACCCCTATTTCCAGTCAAGCTCTCATATGCACCACACTGATACAAGGGTCTCATATTGTAAGTTAGCCAAGCAGATACAATGCTAAGTAGGAGATTCAAGTCTGACAATCTTATTCTTGACATGGAATAATGTAAAATTCAACTTGGACCCAGTTACCAATTTCAAGAGCCCAAACTCTATAATCTCCTCCACTTCTCTCTGTTCCCTGGGGTCCATTCAGGTCTTCATGATAATCAGTTTTATAGTTTCAACTTGATGGAAGCCCAGGAAGATCAGATACTGTCAAAGAAGATAGGAATTCTGAGAAAGCACACTCTGCAGCTCCTCGGAGTAAAAAGACAGTAAATGAACGAGGGGAGAATGTTTAGCTGGATGGGGCTAGCTTCATCTGAGAGGTTGTAAGTCCATCTGTATATGGATTTACATATATTCTTCAGTCTTCTAATTTAAAACAGCATCATTTCCAGCAACTGTGCTGAAAGAACAACCAGTGCAACAATTGTAAAATAATTTGCAGAAATGTATATTGCTCTAAAATGTGCAATGAGATTTATTCCTTTCCTGCAGAATAAGGGATCTCTATTGTACACACAATAGGTATTTCAGATACAGCATATTTGATACAATTTGAATATTCATAATGCCAAAAACCATTTATTAAATATTCCATAAAGTACGTTTTGTTTTAATCTCCTACAAAACAGCATAAATTCAAGTCTTTTATATAAATTCACTTAAAGTTGAATTCAAATAATTATCTTTAAGTTCATATGCTTAAAATATGTATGAGATATTTATGTATTAAAGCTTGTAGGTTATGATTGCCTTTATTTTGATGGTGAGTTATGAATTCTCTACATTTCAAAGAAAATGTATTTTCAAGCCCCAAAGCTAGAAATAGTTTTAAAACATATTGGAAAGGAAGTCTTATTTCCCTGGTCTATTGCTGTATACAGTACTTTGTAAAATAAATACTCCAGAGTGGTTTGACTTCATAATAGGAATTGCTTAAAAACTGCCCCAAGGTTAGGTCTACATTGCAGATTTTGTCTGGTGGCCAATTATTATGGTTCTGTTAATGCTCCAAAACACTATATGTTATGGAAATACAGAATACTTTGTGTTCCATATGAATGAAATATTGCAAATTAAAGCATGCAGCTGATGTGCAACTTCTATAAAATATAATGATTTCTGTTTGCCAGTATATTTTCAAAAATATATGAACAACAGAATAAGTATGAGTGCTTATGCATTACAACTAAAAATATTATTGAGTTCTTTATAATCCAACATTTTTATATTGTATTTAGTGATTAGTTCATAATGAGTTACATCAGAAAGTAAAAAGCTTTCCCTTACTCAGTGATAAACCTATATACTATTATTATTTATTAGGGGCTTATGTCCACTTACATAATCTGTGATTCTTTGGTAGAAATTTCAAACTACAATTTACGAAGGGAGTAAAACTTGGAACAGAGATGTTTCATCCAATGAGAAAAAGTGGGAATGTCAAAGTACCACATCAGAAGCCAATTCACACATTTCAAATTCTGAACAGCAATAAGAACATGTTCTACCACCCATCGCTGCCATCCCATCCACAGAGTCAAGGGAAAAGAAATAGGAAGATTGATGGGGAAACATCCTATGCAATTTAAGCTCCCTTCTTCTCTTGCTATCTCTATTCTGTCTGTTCCAAGGGTGACAAGATCCAACCATATATGTGTACAGAAAGCATAAAGTCTTAAAATTCTAGGGAATAATTCATAGAATACAGAGCTACATGTGCCGCAAACTATCACTTACATAAAGAAATGGCATTTAACTATTTCTTTAACTCTTTTCTGGAAACATTTTTTTCATCTACAAGTGCTTAAAATCAGACCATCATTTCTTCTTCTCCAAGATGTCAGTCAAGAAGGAGTTAGCATCAAATATATTCTAGGTCCTGGCTGGTAGCACAGTGGATAAGGTGCCAGCCGATGTACCCAAAGGTCACTGGTTCGATTCCCAGCCAGGGCACATAACCGAGTTGCAAGCTATGTTTCCAGCCAGGTCATTGGCTGGAGGCAGGTGAAAGGCAACCACATATTGATGCCTCTCTACCTCTCTGCCTCTCTCCCTCCCCCTCTCTAAAAATAACAAATAAAAAATTAATTTAATTATAAAAGCAAATATATTCTAGTCACTGTAAAAGTTTAAAATTAAAAGTAAAATACGTGATTTTAATTAGTGGAAAATCATCTGGATGGCTAAAATGGACATACAAGATTTATTAGAATGTAATTAGTCTAGTATATAGGATATACTAGGATATTTTCAAACTATACTTGTTATAGGAATTTAGAAAGGAATAGAAGAGTGTGCTCTCTATTGAAGCACACTCTATTTCTTCCATTGAAGGAAGTATAGGTATTAGGCTGGCTGGTGAAGAAGAAAGATACCCCATATGGAAGAGTGAGCATGTGAAGAGTGAGCATGTGGTAAATGGTACATAATGTGATTGATCATGTAGGAGACAAAGGTTAACCAACGTGAGTGAAGTAGCTTTAGCAATAAGATGTTTATGACAGTCTATACTTAATGGTAAGTGTTAAATGTTACATGAGAATATGTAGTGGCAAACAAACCACCACTCAAAAAAAAAGAAGTAGGAAAACTAAAGGCTGCAGACTTTGTACTAGACGATTAATCAGGAAGAAGGGATAAAGTAGAGTACTAAGTAACTAATGATTGAGACTTTCAGTGTGTAAAATATACTGAAAAAGAGTACAGGCCCTTTTCTGGATGGTCTGGGTTAAACTCCCAGCAACTCCACTTACTAGTTATGTGACCCAGGACAAACATCTGAAAGCTCTGTGCTGAAGTTTTGTTATCTAAAATTTGACATCAAGAACCTAGTATGGAAGAACCATGGACATGGACAACAAATGGGATTGACTTTGTGGGGGAGTACATGGGTGGGGAAGGGGACAGAGGGGAGTAAAAAGGGGATGGATGTAATACAACAACAATAAAATTAAATTTTTAAAAAATGACAAGTACCGCCCTGGCTGGTGGCACAATGGATAAGGTGCCGATCAGCGAACCCAAAGGTCGCAGGTTCGATTCCCAGCCAGGGCACATAACCAGGTTGCAAACCAGATCTCCAGTCAGGTCTGTGGCTGGAGGCAGGTAAAACGCAACCATACATTGATGTCTCTCTCACTCTCTGCCTCTCTCCCTTCCCCTCTTTCTAAAAATAATGAAATAAAATCTTAAAAAAAAAAA
>PVIW01012502.1:0-19065 GCA_004026585.1 Noctilio leporinus
TTTCTGCTATATAGAATTCCATTGTGTAAATGTACCAAAGTTTTTTGATCCAATCATCCACTGATGGGCACTTAGGCTGTTTCCAGCACTTGGCTATTGTAAATAGTGCTGCTATGAACATAGGTGTGCATAGGTTCTTCTGAATTGGTGTTTCAGGATTCTTTGGGTATAGTCCAAGTAGTGGAATTGCTGGATCAAATGGGTTGTCTTTTTATTTTGTGAATGGTTTCCTTTGCTGTGCAAAAACTTTTTAGTTTTTTGTAGTCCTGTTTGCTTATTTTTTCTTCAGTTTCCTTTGCTTGGGGAACGTTTCAGCATTCTGCACTTGCTTGGGACTGGTCGCACTTCCTAGAACTTGTATGAGTCATGATGCTGCCCCACAAGGGAAAATGCTTCATCATTTGGTACTGGTCAGTTTCTGGCACTCGTCATAAGTTCTGTAATGAATTAACAATGAGTACTGAGGTACTACTGTATTATTATTTTTTAATAGGTTTACTAAGACATCATTTATATACCATGCAATTCACCGACAGAAAGTGTATACATTTCAATGGGGTTGTTTGTGTATTCATAGAGCTTTACAACCATCACAATTAATTTTAGAACATTTTCATCATTTCAAAAAGAATTCTGTATCCATAAGCAGCTCCTCTTCAATCCCCTAATGTCCAGCAACTAATTTACTTTCATCTCTATAGATTTGCTTGTTCTGGGTATTTCTTATAACTAGAGTCATATAATATGTGGCCTTTTGTATCTGACTTCTTTCAGTTAGAATAATGTTTTCAAGGTTCATCCATGTTGTAGCATGTAACGGTACATCATTCCTTTTTATGGGTGAATAATATTCTATTGTATGCATATACCACATTTGTTTATCCTTTTATTAGTTGATGAACATTTGAGTTGTTTCTGCTTTCCCACTATCATGAAGAATGATGTTACAAACATTCATGCACAAGTTTGCGTGAACACATATTTTAAATTCTATTTGGTATACATTTAGGATTAGAATTATTGACTAAATTGTAATTCATGTTTAACTTCTTGAGAAACTGCCAGACTTTTCCACAGTGGCTGCACTTCACCAAGCATGTATGAGAATTCCAATTTTCCTTTTTCCTCCCTATTTTTCCAATAAATGCTTAACTCGTTAAGTTTTCAGTCTTTCTTATTTTTTGTAATATAAACACTTAAGGTTATACATTTTCTTTTAAGTCATTTAATCTTAAAAAATAGTAAAATAAATACTCCAAGAGAGGCTTATCCTGTGGCTTTAAGAACATCTTTGCACATCACTCTGTACTACCCTCTGCCAGGTACACAAATCCTAATTTAATAAACATAGGTCTAATTAATCTTGAAAGAGTATCCTATTATTAATTTAATAGGATTGACTCATTGATTCAACAAACATTTGTTGAGTGTCTACTGCATAGCCCATTATATTAAATTCTGAGAACAGAGAGGCGAAGTAGAGTCCAGCCATCACAAAGCTTAACAACAATTCTAAGGAAAAAATGCAATACTGCATGATAAATATTAGCATAGGAGATGTAATACCTGCTAGAAATAGGAAACATAGGAGTAAGATTTTTACTTTTGAGATTGAAAAAGGTTTTCTAGAGAAAGTTGCTTCCTTTAAGGACCTGAAAGATGAATTAAGCCCTGACTGGTGGCTCAGTGAATAGGCACAGGCCTGCGAACCCAAAGGTTGCTGGTTCGAATCCCAGCCAGGGCAACATAACCAGGTTGTAAGCCAGGTCTCCAGCCAGGTCCATGGCTGGAGGCAGGTGAAAGGCAACCATATATTGATGTTTCTCTCCCTCTCTGCCTCTCTCCCTTCCCTTCTCTCTGAAAAATAATAAATAAATAAAAAATTTTTTTTAAGATGAATTAGTAGGAGTTTGCTCAGTACACAGTGGAAAATAAAGTGTTCTGGGCCATTGGAACAGCAAATGGAAAGACACAGAGGCGTAAAAATAAAAAACAAACAAAAACAAAACCTTGACCTTTGAGAGGAAGGAAAAAGTGTAAGAGACTGTCAGAAAAAGTTACAGAATGAGAGTCAGGATGAAGCTGGAAAGTTTCTGGAGACTAGACTACGAAACACAATTAAAGCAAATTGGGGAACTTGGACTTCATCTTAAAAACAGTTGGGAGGCCTTGGAAGAGGTTTTCTTTTCTTTAAACATTTTTATTTATTGAGAGAAAGAGAGAGATTGATTTGTTGTTCCACATATTTATGCATTCACTGGTTGCTTGTATGTGCCCTGACAGGGGATCAAACCTGCAACTTTGGTGTATCTGGATGACTCTAACCAACTGAGCTACCTGGCCAGGGCAATGGAAGAGTTTTAAAGCAGGAGTGGGGGCAATAGCAGATTTTCACTTGGAAAGTTTTGTTCTCCCTCAGAAAATAGTTGAGGGGAGTCAGGAGACTCTTATGGACTATCACAGTCATCCAGTTTTGGTTTGAGTGTCCATGGGAATGGAAACTAGGAAACATTTAAATCTTAGTGATCAAACTGATAGAAAAATAGGAAAGGAGAAGCACCAAGGCTGACTCTCCCATTTCTGACTTAGATGACTGGGTACCATTGGTTGTGACAGAGAAGGTCTGGGGAAAAGATAATGGACTCTAATCACAGTAGCTTGAGGTGCATATGGTTACTTCTCTACCTCCTGTAGTTACTTGAGTCAAGGAAGTCCTCTCACGGGAAGGCCTATGGACTCAAGGGTGGCAGGCTTACAATCTTTTCCTCCTCCCCTATTGTTGCTTTGCAATCTTTTCTTCTCCTCTCCCTTCCCCTAACCCTTGCTGTTTTGAGGTTAATGCTATCTAGGTGTACCACTTATTACTCCCTCCATTGCTATTATCTGTGGACCCATTTAACAATGACCTTGGCTCCTGGTTCACCGTCTTTCTTTTCATCTTACTCCAGCCCTCATCCTTGGAGATTTAACTGCCCACATGGATGACCTACCTAGCATTCCTTGTCACCTCTTTGATTGCCTCCCCTCCTCTCCATGCCAGTCAGCCTCTCCCATGTTCACATGAGACCATCTCACTGCCCATGGCCATAACACAATTCTGGATTTTAAGCCACCCACTCAGACCACCATTTTTTATCCTGCCAGCTTACTTACCCTAGTGTTTGCACCACACAATTCTTTAATCTCATCATGGCCTCATTATTTCTATCACTTTTTTACTATTCATCAATTCCCTCCTGTTTTTACTTTCTTCTCTACTCAGCTTAAGGAAGAGTTCATTCATTCTTCATACACCTTCAACAAACTTGCCTGGGTCCACCTTTCTCTCCTTTACTTGACTGGCTAACACCCAATCCGATCAACCTTCTGATATCAGCCTTCTGCTGGACACCCTAGCTGGTGTAGTGTGGCAAAAAAAGAGAAATAGTGTTTTAAAAAAAGAAGAAAAGAGGAGAAGAAAAAGAAAAGAAAGAAAAGAGAATAAAAATTTGGACGTTTATTAATGTAGAAAATCAGAATAATCTATAGAAAAATGAAAAATGAGTTTAGTGAGGTTGTTCATTAACATATAAAAATAAAATATTTTAAAGATTTTGTTATTATTTTTAGAGAGAGGGGAAGGGAGGGAGAAAGAAAGGGAGAGAAACATCAATGTATGGTTGCCTTTCACCTGCCTCCAGCTATGGACCTGGCTTGTAACCTGGGTACGTGCCCTGACTGGGAATTGAACCAGTGACATTTGGGTTCACAGGCCAGGGCTCAATCCACTGACAAAAATAAATTTTTGAAAATGTTGTTAATATACTAGGAAAATGCAGACTATCTAAGCTTATCTCCTTACATATATAAATAAAAAACAACTATTGCATCACCACAAGACTCACTGTGAGCAGAATGAATTAAAAAAAAGAAAACACCCTAAAGACTACCAAAGCATGTTATTATTATGTTTTAAAATACCAGACAAAGGCCCTGACTGATGTGGCTCAGTTGATTGGGCATCATCCCACAAAACGAGATGCCAGTCACTGGTTTGATTCTCAGTCAGGGCACATGCCTGGGTTCCTGGTTGGGCGAATACAAGATGCAAACAATACTCTCTCACATTGATGTTTCTCTCCCTCTTTCTCCTTCTCTTTTTCTTTCTCTAGCTATAAATAAATAAATAAATAAATAAAATCATTAAAAAAGTACCAAACTAAGCAAGAAAATCCTAAGAATATCCAAGGAGAAGAAGAAGAAGAAGGAGAAGAAGAAGAAAAAGAAGGAGGAGGAGGAGGAGGAAGAGGAGGAGGAGGAGGAGAAGAAAAACAGGTCATCTACAGTAGAGTAAGAATTAGCAACACTAAATGCTAGAAGATAATGGACAATGGTTTCATATTTTTAAAGAAAAAAACATTTGGTTTTGACCCTAGAATTGCATACCCAACTAAACAGGCATTAAATTATAGATGTTTAAAATTCTGGTATTGGCCCTGGCTAGTAGCACAGTGGATAGGTGCCAGCATGTGAACCCAAAGGTCACTGGTTTGATTCCCAGCCAGGGCACATAACAAGGTTCCAAGCCAGGTCTCCAGCCAGGTCCATAGCTGGAGGCAAGTGAAAGGCAACCATACATTGATGTTTCTCTCCCTCTCTGCCTCTCTCTCTTTCCCTTTCTCTGAAAATAATAATAAATAAAAATTTTAAAAATAAAATTAAATAAATACAATTCTGGTATTTTTTGATATATAAGAACTTAGAAAAATCTGCCTTATATATACTCATCAGTTACCTGATAATATGCTCTAGAAAAAGAAGGGAATAGATTAAAAAGAATTACACTTGAGATCCTTGATGCAGTAGACAGTCCGGGAGAATAGCCAGGGGAATTCCTAGGAAGACTCCTATATAGTAAGCATGGCCCAGAGCACCCAGCCCAGATTAGAAACATAATAGAGAGGCTTCCAGGAGGAAGACTGCCAAGAAAAAGAACTTGACAGAATACAATAGCAATCAGGTGGGATAGAGAAAGGAAGAATATTAATATAATCAAGATATTGTAAGAAAAACAAGTATAACAATTAGAAACTCTAGCCCCCCCCCAAAAAAAATCTATGTAAGGAATAAATACACTTGTAATCCATTACAGTATTTGGATCTCTTATTTAATTTTTTAAATCATAATATTATAAACACTATTTATTGATAATACTATGATTTAATGTAGGAGGATAAAGGGTGAAAGGTAGCATAAGAGAGTTAAATTCTTATCAGTTACAGCAAAATAAATATATAAGCTCTAAAACGAACAAATCAAGAAAAAGCATTATATGTTTATCTTTTGAAATAATGGAGGTAACTACCAGAAGAAACTGGTAAGAGTTAAAAAGGATTGCCTCTGGCAGGCAGGATATAGGAATGGGTAAGGGTGTGACAAAAAGTGTTTGGTAGCCCTGGCTGGTGGCACAATGGATAAGGCTTCATTCAGCCTGTGAACTCAAAGGTTGCTGGTTTGATTCCCAGCCTGGGCACGTAATCAGGTCTCCAGCCAGGTCTGTAGCTGGAGGCAGGTGAAAGGCAAACATACATTGGTATCTCTCTGCCTTCCCCTCTCTCTAAAAGTAATAAATAAAATCTTAAAAAACAAGTATTTGGGTTTTTTGGTATAAGCCTTAAGGTACATAACAAGCTATACATTTGCTACTTTGATAACATTTAAACATTTTTAAAAGAAAGATTTTTGGCCAGAGAGGAGGAGTGTTGTTGGAAATGGATCTTTTTTTTTTTTTTTTTTTTTTTTATGTTAAAGCTAAGGGAGTTGGAGAGCCCTGTGAGGGCTGGGATTTGTTCTGGAACAGAGTGGGGAGGGCAAGCCATGTTGCAACCAGCAGCATTTTGGATAACTTGCCTAAAGAGATTTCAGAGAAAGGGATGGATTCCCCAATCCTACAATTATTTGTGATTTATTTTCTTACTCTAAATAAATTTTTGAACCTTATTAAACAAAAATTTTCCCCCTAAAATAAATCCTTCACAGTACCCTCCCATGTGGCTCGGTTGGTTGGAGCATTGCTCAGCAAAGCAAAAAGTCTGAAAAGTCTTAAGTCACTGGATTTGATTCCTGGTCAGGGCACATGCCTGGGTTGTGGGCCAGGTCACCGGTTGGGGGCATGAGAGAGGCAACCAATGGACGTTTCTCTCACATGGCTGTTTCTCTTCCTCTCTTGTTCCTTCTCCCTCTAAAAATAAATAATTAGCCGGCCCGCAAACCCAAAGGTTGCTGGTTCGATTCCCAGCCAGGGCACATAATCAGGTTGCAAGCCAGGTCTCCAGCCAGCTCTGTAGCTGGAGGCAGGTGAAAGGCAACCATACATTGATGTTTCTCTCCCTCTCTGCCTCTCTTCCTTCCCCTCTCTCTAAAAATAATAAATAAAATCTTTAAAAAAAATAAAAATAAAAAATAAATAATTAACAATAAATGAGTCCTTCAAATCTGGTGAACTTTAGATCTCACAAAACCTGCATTATTTACTAGGCGTTGTGGTCCCCAAAGGAGTTCCAATTCATTCAGCATGTTTATTTTAATCCTTGTTCTAGAGAGAAGATAGGTGTCCCCCACCCCCACCCCCAAGTAATTATTTTAAGAACTGTATTGGAATCTGCTCCTTCTTTGGCTCTTTACCTTACCTGGAACTCACAGTGACTTTAAGCCTTTTGAAGGTAAGAACAAAGCTGTATTTCTGCGGTACATAATTAATATAGGTTTTATAAATACTTGTGGAAGGAATAAATTTCAGTGCCATGAGGTGTTACTCTTCCTTCTGCTTTTAAAACATCTTATTTTTTAGAGAGTGGGGAAGGAAGGAGGAAAGAGAGGCAGAGAAACATCAATGTGTGGTTGGTTGTTGCATGAGGGCAACCCAGGCATGTGCCAGTGACTGAGAATCCAACCAGTGACCCTTTGGTTGACAGGCGGGAACTCAATCCACTGAGCCACACCAGCCAGGGCTCTTCTGCTCTTTATTGAAGCTGTTATATGCAAAGAAGGAGGTTGAGGGAATGAGCTGGAAACAGAGTTGGTTGTTTTTCCCAAACCCTAGATCCCACACTTTGATTTTACACAGTAGATGCCTCGCTGATGACATTTTAAATCGTGTGTATCAGGTTCAGCTCCTCTTACTCATAGATTATTAATGATGTTTAAACATTTCATGGTATGAGATACATAACATTTTGCTTACTTCAAGACTTTTTGTGCACTCTTTCTGTAAAGTGAATTACCAACATGCGATAAGTATATTTGGGAGAGGGTCTGTTAAAAACGAGGCACACCAATACCAGATTCGGCTTTAACAATGACTAATTGTTAACAATGACTAATTCGCACATCACATGTGGAGTTTGATAGTTGTTAGACATGTCAACCATTTCTTTTGACCCCTTCGCTCCAACACCACCTGCTTCAACCCGGAGGCGGTGTCTTGACCCTCCGCGACCTCTTCGTCATGGCGTCCGCTGGGCGTCTGCCGCTTGAGGCCCTGGCAGTCAGCCTGGAGCCGACCTTCTCAAAATGGCGGCAACTCGGGAAACTGAGCTTAGGGGGCGGGATCCCGTAACCAGAGGCGGGGCACGGAGGCGAAGGGGTAGGGCTTGCGGGCTGGCGGATTCCGAAGTAGGCAGCCCCAGCGCGCCTGCGCGGAGCGGCCCTGCGCTCAGTGAGGCTGTAGCGGGGGAAGGCAGCAGTGGGGCCGACGGGCGGGCTGAAGGAGGGAAGCAGGCGAGCGAAGTCCCAGTGCGCGCCGCGGCGGCCCCGGTACCCTCCCCTTCCGGGCGTGAGGCGCTGCGAGGAGAGCTGAACCAAGCGGACTCACACCGGCAGCGAGGCGCCGCCACCGCCGCCCCAGTCCGGCCTCCCGCGGCCTCGGAGCTCCCGTCGTGGGGGCCCGATTTCCTCGGCACACTCAGCTCCAGCAACCTCCAGAGCCTGTCCCCGGCCCTTCAAAAGCCCCGGCGTCAGCCCGGGCCCTCGGCGGGGAGGATGACGGAGCTGCAGTCGGCACTGCTACTGCGAAGACAGCTGGCAGGTGAGCGAACGGGCGGGCGGCCGGGCGCTGGGCAGCCGGGCCGCGATCGTGGCGAGCCGCTGCGGCTTACCTCCCTCTCTCTTCCCGGTCCCGCAGTCGGACGGCTGCCTGGGAGCGGCAGCCGCGGGCCAGGCCGGGCAAGGGCTCGCGAGGGTGGAGAGCCCGAGGCGCCGGTCCCACGGGGCCCAGCACTTCTTCCCCGGCTTTCGGAGCGTATTGGGGGCGGGGACGCGCCCCAGCCTCTGCGCCGGGACCGGGCCTGGAGCCCGTAGAAAGGAGGGGAAGCTGCCCCCTCCCCCACCGCTGGGTGGGACGTTGCGGGGGAGGGGCTGTGGGTCCCCAGCCAGGACCGACCCTCCCAGGAGGGGCGGGTCCGGGTCTCAGGTGCTGCGGAGGCCACCGGCCCCCTCGGGGGCTGGAAGGAGAGCCTGGGCCCGTCTCGCTGCGGGTCCCGGGCTCGGAAGTCTGAGCCGGTGGCGGGCAGCGGGGGGCGAGAGGAGGTGAAGAAACTGGTCCCTGGCCGGGTAGGTGAGGCGCGCAAAACTTCTGCCCGGGCAGCGCGGGGTCCGCGGAGTTGTGGCGACAACAAAGCGCCTCCGTGGCCTCGTCACTGGCGCGCGGGGTCCGAGAACCTGGCAGGGTGTGGGGCGACGCCTCGCCGGCCTCCGCCTGGCACGGGCTCCGGTTGCGCCGCCCGGCGGGGGGAGGGTAGGAGCGGGCCGAGCGGCGAGCCTCTCGCTGGCCGGCGCGGGGCTTTGTGCTTGGAGCGATTCCGGCTCCTGCGCAGGCCTGCGGAACCGCGGCACTGCGACGGGCTCCAGCGCGGGCGGAGGCCGGGTCTTCCTTCCCAGAGGTGCCCGCGTCCCCCTCCCCCATTGTCCCGGCCTCTGGCCGTTTGCGGCTTTCAGGTTGACTTTTTAGGGGGTTGGCTCCTACTCTGCTAGGACTGTGCGCGCGGAGCATGCGCGCTGGAGAAGTACGTGTGCGAGTGTAGGGGGGGCGGGCTGGTGGCTTCACAATGCTGCCCCACGTGCTGCCCGACTTAAAGAGAAATGAACCAGCAGTTACCCCTGCTGTCCGGCGCCCAGCGTGTGTCCTTTTCCAGTTGGGGCGGATTTTCACCTCCCTGCTGTAGTCAGCAGCCCGTAGCCCTCGCAAAGCCAAAGGCTGGAATGAAGAAGCCTGGTTTTGAGTTAGGATTACTGAAAATTTGAGGTGTTTGTTAAATCACCTTTATGGCCTCTTAGGAAAAGGTTGTCAGGGGCTGTTACAGATTGTATAATTAGATTTATTATTAGACCATGAGCTAGCAGGTTTGGGCAAGTATTAAAGTTCTAGATGCTCTGGGGGAGTGACTTGAAGTGACTGGAGAAGTTCTAACAATCCGTATGTCCATCACGAAAAATGTTTGGAAAAATTGTGAAAGGCTAATAACCTTATTGCATCTTACATTTTCAAACACCTTACTTTTCTGTATGACTTCAGATTTTGTTTTGGACGAAAGGAGCAAGATGTTTGTTTCTTTTTTCAGCGTGTTTTTATTATTTAGTGTACTATTAATATGGAAATACTAAATTATGAAAATAGTACTCTTAGGTAACGAGAAAGTACATTTAAAAAGGTGTAAAAGAGTTTACTACGCAGTTAGTAAGCGTGAGAAATAACAGTGTAAGCAGTAGCAACATTTCAAATCTATTTCCTGCCCATTTATAAACTATCTGTAGATTTGATAGCCACTTAGCTCAGTTTTGTACCTTTTTCTGACAGGATTAATCACATATTGAGAAGACATTTCCCAAAGATCTTTATTGATAGTTGACATGTTGATAAGAAACACTAAAGTATGCTTTAAGATAGAAGAGGACAATTTAATGTGTAATTTTTCAAGCCTCATTATAAGTTTCTTCATTGCTTTTCTTGCCTTCTTGATCAGAAACTACAGACTGTTCTTAAACTTTGGGGGGATTTTAGTCAGTGTGCTCAAAATGTACAAAATAGAGGCCAAAGTAGTGCATTAAGTGAAATTAAAAATATCAAGCTTATTGGAAAGACTTGATTACATACTAAAATAAATGCCCTGTTGTATTTTTTAGTAGTACCTTGAGCTCTGGTTCCTCAAATATTTAAAAACAGGAAAGAAGAGTAATCTGTAATCCCTTGAAATCTTTTATTAGAGTGCACTTTTGAAAGGATTTATAATACTTGAAAATCTTGAAAGGTCTTGAATTTAGTAAACAAACCTGTAAGCTGGTCTAGCTGCTAGAATTTCTTACAGCAGTGGCCAACAATGGTTACATTTATTAAGTCCTTAGGCACTATTCCTTAAGGATTTTACTTCCATTACTTGAGGGGAGAATTTATTGTGTTTGTTTTGTTTTGTAGGTAACTGAAATGAAGAAACTGGTTACTTTCAAAGTTGAGCAGAATGGTTCATTAGGTTGCAGAGTTTCTCACCTCAGCTCTACTGACTTTTTGGGTGGATTATTGTTGTGTGGTCAGTCCTATGTTGTGCATCATAGAATGTTTAGCAGCATCCTTGGCCTCTGTACACCAGATGCTAGTAGTACATCCCTTCAGTTGTGATAGCCAAAAAGATCTCTATGTTGCCAGATGGTGCCAGAGGTCCCTGAGAGACAAAATCATCCCAGGTTGAAAAATCACTGGTTTAAGGTATTTTAGTATCATGTGGATATTGTAAAGGAAGTAAGAATATCCCACAGATTCCTGAAATCAGATAGGTTGTGTATTTTTTTGTAGCTATTATTAGACTATGACTTTATTCCTTTGCAAATTCAGCAGTGGCAGTTTAGCTTTTACAATGCATTATGCTAAACACTAAGAAATCCCCCAGCACAGAGGTAATTTTAAATATTTTTTAAAAAGAAAACTTAAGTGCTGGGTAAATAACGGGTACAAAAGGTATAGTCTTGCCACCCTGGCCTCAAGTTCTTTGCTTGGAAGCAACCATCGTCCATAATTTCTTGTGTCTTTTCAGACACAAACATTATATATGTTAGTGGGCTAATGTTTACTGAGGACTAACAGGTAGGTACCAGGGGCTGAGTGCTTTACATATATTATCTTATTAATCCTCCCAGTAAGGAGTAGACTAGGCTTAGAGAGTTTTTAAGTAATTTGCCCAAGGTTACACAAGTATTAAGTGGTGCTGCTAGATTCATATTTAGGACCTTCTTATTTGAGTGACTTTGTTGTTTTTAATTAGCTATATTGGCCTCCCAGTAATGAAATAGTATAAGTTTAAATTTCAAAGTTAATTTATTCAGTAACTATCAAAATGATTGAGAAACAGTCTCATCTTAAAAAAATTTAATGCATTAAAACCTACGTGGTATTTTAAGGTAATCATAAAACAATGTTTTAGCCATTGTCAATTTAAGACCAATATTCTGCAGAACCAAGGAAAGTATCTTGGAATTTAATGTCATATACTGAAAGTAGCACTAAGTTTTCTAGTGTTAGCAGTTAACTCTGAGAGAAACAATTGGGAACTGATTCCCTACTCTGTAACTGTACTAAATTTTACTATTAAGAGGAAGGGTTTTTGTTTTTATGATTACTTGAGGGTTTTTTAAAAAACATTGCTAATACTGTTTTTCAGGAATTCTCACAGGTGCTTGTCATCCAGAGCTAAGAAGAATCTCTTTATGCAATAACAATGAAATAATTGAGATCCTTTTCCCTGTAGACATTTTTATTACACATTTATTTATTTATTAAAACAAGTTCTTAGAACAGTAGATTTATTTATTTATTTATGTTAAAGATTTTATGTATCATTTCCAGAGAGAGAGGAAGGGAGAGAGTCACAGAGGGAGAGAAACATCAATGTATGGTTGCCTTTTACCTGCCTCCAGCCACAGACCTGGCTGAAGACCTGGCTTGTAAACTAGTTATGTGTCCTGGCTGGGGAATCGAACCACTGACCTTTGGGTTCGCAGGCTGGCACCTTATCCATTGTGCTACCAGCCAGGGCTTATTACATATTTTAAAGTAATCTGGAAAAGTTTTGTCTCCTTGGATACCCATTTAAGTAGGTGATCAGTGAGTTAGTTATAAGTGTTTCTCAGACATAACGTACAATAAAATCATTTGGGAGTTTGTTAAAAATACAGATTCATGTTGTCATCCCCACAATCTACATGTCTTAATGGGGCTCAAGAAAACTTAATTTTATAGCAGCTCTTCGGGTGACTGTGAAGTATGTCTTCTGAGCTGCACTGCAGTAAGTGCCCTGAGCTACAGACCATCTTCATCTCCCTAATTCAGGACCACCTGCAGGTAGCCCAATTCCATCCTGTGTTTTGTTAGCAGCCTTGGTGTTTATAGGATGTTGAACAAATGTTCTTAAAAGGAGGAGTTAGGAAAATTTAATATTTCTAATAGGCCTTTCTAGACTGTATTGGCACTCAGACATAGAATTTCTTTAACAGTCTTAAACCAGCAGAAATAGAGTAATTGATTATTGACAGGGACATAATTTATTAATAGGGACACCTTAGTGGTAGAAGATTCTGGGTGATGAGCTACATATTCCTAATTTTAATATTAATGATTGTTCACCCGCAGTCAGAAATGGAATTAAAAACTAAAACTAAATTTGCATTGCATCAAACTACCAATTGTTTAACAGAGTTTGGGAGTTCTTATATGTGGAAATCATTTTCTACTATTGTAGAAAGAATGCAGCTGCTACACATTATACTGAATATGCTGTAAGAAAAAAGCATAGATGAAACATTGTGATTGAGGGAGGGATATAGGATGATTTACAGTCCTTGTAGTGGAGGGGTTATCAAGGAATTATGCATCTGATGTGTTATGTTACAGACTAAAATATAGTCTTATTTTGTAATATATACATATATCAAATCATGTTCTACATTGTAAATGTACACAATGTTATATGTGAATTGTGTCTCAAAGCTGAAAATGTCTTAATTTTTTAATGAATATGAATTTTCTTAACATTAGGGAATGGGTGACTTTTAAGTTATAACTTGTTAAATACTTTTGATGAAACTTAGTTTTTATAAATAATTAGTTTTTTATAAATATACTACTTCAGACTGAAAATGGTTTCTGTATAGTCTTTTTTTTTTTTTTAAGATTTTATTATTTTTAGAGAGAGGGGTAGGGAGGGAGGAAGAATGGGAGAGAAACATCACTATATGGTTGCCTTTCACCTGCCTCCAGCTTCAGACCTGGCTGGAGACCTGGCTTGCAACCTGGTTATGTGGCTTTACTGGGCATCGAACCAGTGATTCTTGGGTTTGCAAGCCAGTGCTCAATCCACTGAGCCACACCAGCCAGCTCTATATAGTCTCTTAAAATAGATGATCTCATTTTCTAAAATATTGTTGAATATATTAAACTGTTGAAGTAAATGCTATAATTTGTAGGTTTTAGTATATTAATCTGATCTGTGTTTACTGTAAAGTAGTACCAAAGTGTATAGCTTTATTATATACATTTTTTAAGTTGTATACATTGTATTTGGTGATAGCCTTCCTATAAGTATAAAATTAAATGCCTTGATTATTAGAGTGATACCTAGTGGGGAAACTGAAAGTGCATTTGCTACCACTATATTATTGTTGCTTGCGACTTCTTTGTCTTAGGTGAAGAGTGTTTGCATTGAGTTTCAATCCTTGGATATTTTAGTGCAAGCTTTTTTTGTTAGAGGTGGGTAACACCAATTTATGGTAAATGGGTGTGCATGTGTTCTTACTTCGAGCAGGTAAAATACTAAGCATTCTTTTGTTTTAATGGGCTCAGTTCAGTTTGGGATACAGCTGAATCAAGATGTCAGTTCACTTAAGAGTATTAGATAATGTACTTTAAATTTTTTTTCTTACTGATTTTAGAGAGGAAGAGATAGGAGGGAGGGGAGAGAAACATTGATTTGTTGTTCCACTTATTTATGCAGTCATTGATTGATTCTTGTATGTGTCCTGATCAGGGATTGAACCCACAACCTTGGTGTATTGGGACATTGCTCTAACCAACAGAGCTACAGGCGACGGCCTTTGTTACATACTTTTATAAAATCTTTGCATTTATCAATGTAGAGAAACAGTAATTAGAATTACGTGGCATGGCAGGCAGAAAACTAAAGTTGACATTTAAAATAGGTGTTTTCTGAAAGACAACTAACCTTGTTGAAGATTTCTAAGAAAGTAAGTAATCTGATTGCAACTTTCAAGGGATAGAATTAATTCGTATTTATTATTTATTTATAATGTGACACTGTTACAGATGTATGTCATTTCTCCGTTGTTCCCCTCCAGCCAGCCCTCACATGCCCAGGCTCCTCCCAGCTTTCACCACTAATTTGTAGCTTTTAAAAAATATATTTATTTTTAGAGAGCGGGGAAGGAAGGGAGAAAGAGGGCGAGAAATATTGATGTGAAAAGGAAACACTGATTTGGTTACCTCTAGTATATGCCCAACCTGCAACCTTTCAGTTCCGGGAGCAACACCCAGCAGTTGGAAAGAGGGGAGGAAAAAGGGGATGTATGAAATACAACAACAATAAAATTAAATTTAAAAAATAAATTATAAGAGACCTAAGTCTGCTAACTTCATGATTATTAAGCTTATTAAAAAGGGAGGAGGATTATTGAGTGCTTTTCACATACATTTCATGATCACAGGTCTTTCCATATGTAGTCACATTCAGTCCTTACATCAAATATTTGAAGTAAATATTGACACCTTTTGAAATAAAGAGATTGAGGTTTATATTAGACTTGGTAATTTCCCCAAGGTAAGCCTGTTGAAGCTAGCTAGTAGAAGTACTGGAGCTGCTGATGAAAACCCGAGCCCTTTCTTTGTCAGTGAGTGGTTTCTTTAACACTTAGGTGCTTCTCAGATTCCTTGGAGAATCTATAGTAAGAGAGCTAAAGACTTTTTCCTGAGAAAAGTGGATACACAATTTGTGGTATAATTTCAGAGAGGTTCTTGATCTCTGAGTTAAGCTTACTTATGCGCATGTAATGCTGTTTCTTACATCATTCATTCAGCAATTTGATGCCTGTTCCGTGTGTTAATAGGGAGTCCAGATGAGCAAGTTACTATTTACGTATTTCAGGAATTTGTAGTCTGAGGAAGATCTTGAAAGAGGGCTGCTTTAAAGTAGCAAAGTCTGGGAAAGCTTACTTTTACCTGTCTGGTTCTTGGAGGACTTGGAGGAGGTAGTGGAACTTGTGCTTGACTTCAAAAGGATATGTAAATTTTCTGAGCACAGAAGTAGGAAAGCATTTAAGGCTGAGAGAAAAGAGCAAGCAAGATATAAGGCTTGTATGAAAAGCAGTTCAGTGTGGTTAGAGTATATGATAAACCGAACTAGTGGGAAAATAATATTTGGAAAGTCTGGTATTTATGGAAGATCTATTTTTTTTTTTTAAGATTTTATTTAGTATTTTCAGAGAGAGGGGAAGGCAGAGAGGGAGAGAGACATCAATGTATGGTTGCCTTTCACCTGCCTCCAGTCGTGGACCTGGCTGGAGACCTGGCTTGCAACCTGGTTATGTGCCCTGGCTGGGAATCAAACCAGCGACCTTTGGGTTTGCAGGCCGGCACCTTATCTACTGTGCCACCAGCCAGGGCCTGGAATATCTTTAAAATGTTGAAATACAGAATTTATTTCAGGAGAGGGAAGTGATGTGATCAAAGTGCTTTTGACCAGTGCTCCTCAAGTTAGCTGTGGTGAAAGACTAGTTTTTAAAAAGTTTCCAATCGTTATGTAGTGATACTTTGAAAAACAATACAAATGAATTAGAAAAATTCAATAAAAGTAAAATTTGAACCCATACTTTATAATAATAGGTTCATTATTTAAAACGACTTTCAGATAGTATGAGTTCCCAAATGCTTACTCTAGCTTGCTGTGTCATGGATCAGTTAACAGTGGATTGGCCCAATTCATGGAGGACTCTTGAGTAGTACTGTTTTGGGCAGGGTGGAATATGATACTTTGATGACATTCTCTCCAGAAGGAGAGATTTTTGTTTTTGCCTATTGCCTGACGTATCACAGATACTTAAAAGGGTGACTGAAATATAGCAGACAAACAATAAGTATTGAATACATCGAAAGTATCATACTTCTCTTTTTTTTTTTTTTCCTAAGGACTTAACCACATGTAAACTAAATCTTCCAAGGTAGTAAGTAAAACAATTAGAATACATTCATTCATTAAACATTTAATTCTTTCTCCCTCCCTTCCACAGTGTGTGTGGTTGCCTCTTGTGTGTTTTCAGCTGAGGACCTGACCTACTACCCAGACATGTACCCTGACTGGGAATAGAACTGGTGACCCTTTGGAGAACTGGCCAGCACTCAATCCACTGAGCCACACCAGCCAAGTTTGGACTTGCCTATTTTATTTTATACTTTCAGTTAAAATTTATATGAGGGTTCTTCAGAGAAACAGACCAATAAGATGGATGGAGATACATACACACTACATGTCAGCCATGATGTTGATTTCGACTGGGAAGTCCAAAATCTGCAGAGTAGCGTGGCAGCTTGGAGACCTAGGACAGAGTTGATGTTGCTGTCCACCTCTGAAGGCAGTCAGCTAGCAGAATTTCCTTTTTAGCAGAGACCAGTCTTTTTGAAAAATGTAAGGCCTTCAGGAGCATTTGAGATCTTGCTTCCCTGCAGACATCCTTAGTTTGGCTCAAATAAACTCATTTAAAAAAAAAGCCCTGGCTGGTGACTCAGTGGCTAGGTGCTAGCCTGTGAACCCAAAGGTCGCTGGTTCAATTCCCAGCCAGGACACATACCCAGGTTGCAAGCCAGGTCTCCAGCCAGATCCGTAGCTGCAGGGAGGTGAAAGGCAACCATACATTGATGTTTCTGTCTCTCCCTTTCATCCTCCCTCCCTGCCCTTCTCTCTAAATATAATGAATAAAATCTTTAAAAAATTTTTTTTTAAATTGAGGTCTTCAACTGATTGTATGAGGTCCACTCAAATTATAGAGGGTAGTTTGTACTCAATACTGATTTAAATTGTAAACACATCTATAGAAACAACTTCACAGAAATGTCTGGGATAACGTTTTACCAAATATCTGGGTACTATGGCCTAAGTGGATGCGTAAATGAGCCACATACTCATTTTTTTCCTAAATTTTTCCAGCTTTGTTCATTGAACATTTTTTCAGAGATTGGTTCTTATGGGTTTTTTTTTGACACTTTGTTATTTTCTCATGACTATAGGATGTTCCAGACCTATCTTGTTTTTTCTCAATCCCAGCCGTAGGATAAGCTGGTTCTCCCAAGAATGGTATCCAGAAACCAAGATCTGAGCATTGCAAGTCCTCATTGCTGCTGGAGTGTGTCATTATTTTACAAGACAGAGATTGACAGTGGGTATTTATACTAACCCAGATGTATACGTATCTATGATATTTCTGTATATCCATCTGCATATACATTAAGTTACATCTAGGTTCATACTGATACTTCTGACTCCCAGTACTAGAGTGTTTATTCTAGCCTTTTCTTATTTTTCTGTAACTACCTTCTCAGACAGTGAGAAACTCATTTATTGAAAAGGAGTTTTAGAATTATTAACCCATGCCCTTGTGATATGAAACTGCCCAGTAGTCTTCCAATTTGGCTGTATCAAAACATTTTCTTGTAAACACAGTACCATCTTAATGCATTTTTCTTCATCTTAGTTTTTCACTTAATATAGTATAGAAATGTTCATGTATTGGTACGTAGAGACTAACTTTATTCTTTTTAAACACCTACATAGTATTCCATTGTATTTCTTTTTTTTTTAAATAAGAATGTTTTTGTAAAGATTTTATTTATTATTTCCAGAGAGAGAGGAAGGGAAAGAGGCAGAGAGGGAGAGAAACATCAATGTATGGTTGCCTTTCACCTGCCTCCAGCCACAGACTTGGCTGGAGACCTGGCTTGCAACCTGGTTATGTGCCCTGGCTGGGGAATCGAACTAGCGACCTTTGGGTTGCAGGCTGGCACCTTATCCACTGCACTACCAGATAGGGCCCATTGTATTTCCAAAAAAAATTTACTTTTTATTAAAACAATTCTCTAAGGTATAAAAACATTGCATATTTATGGCAAAAAATATAAATTCTACAAAAAGAATACAGTAAAAAGTAAGGCCCACCCACGGCCACCCTTTTTCATTCTCCAGAAGGAAATTAAGAATTTATGCTTACACTTTTTAGTATAATTTATATGGTACCTCTTAATTCATGAGCTTATCTATCTTTTCAGTATAAAAGATGAAGAATTTAGGACCGTGGCTGATGGTACAGTGGATAAGGCGCTGGCCTGCAAACCCGAAGGTTGCTGGTTCCATTCCCCAGCCAGAGCACATAACTAGGTTGCAAGTTAGGTCTCCAGCCAAGTCCGTAGTTAGGTGAAAGACAACCATATATTGATGTTTTTCTCCCTCTCGGCCTCTCTCCCTTCCCCTTTCTCTAAAAAAATAATAAAATCTTTAAAAATAAATAAAAGATGAAGAATTTAATAATATTACTTCCCTTTTTAAATTTATTATAACAAATTAACTGTTCTAATGGTTGTCTCTATTATTAAATGATTTATCAACCTGACGGAGTCCCTGTTATGAAAAGTAATTAGCACACTTACCCTTTACTGATTCCCATGCCCCCACACAATTTTTAAAAGATTTTACTTATTTATTTATAGAGAGAGGGGAAGGAAGGGAGAAAGAGAGAGAGAGAAACATGAGTGTAAGAGAGATACCTCAATTGGCTGCCTCTTGCAGTCTCCAACTAGGGATCTGGCCTACAACCCAGGCATGTGCTCTGACTGGGAATCGAACCTGTGACGTTTTGGTTGGTTGGTTCCACTGGGCCACACCAGCTAGGGCTACAAAATTATTTTATTTTATTGTTGTTGTATTATATCTATCCCCTTTTTGCTCCCCTCTGTCCCTCTCCTCACCCACCCATTTCCCCCAAAGTCT
>PVIW01012502.1:19165-31855 GCA_004026585.1 Noctilio leporinus
CTTGTATTCATATACTTGGTTCTGTTTTGCTTGTTGTTAGTTTTGCTCATTATTGTCCCGTAATGGGTGAGATCATATGATATTTGTCCTTCACTGACTTATTTCACTAAGCACAATACTCTCCAGTTCCATCCATGTTGTTGCAAAGGGTACAAGTTCCTTCTTTCTTTCTGCCATATAGAATTCCATTGTGTAAATGTACCAAAGTTGTTTGATCCAATCATCCACTGATGGGCACTTAGGCTGTTTCCAGCACCTGGCTATTGTAAATAGTGCCGCTATGAACATAGGTGTGCATAGGTTCTTATGAATTGGTGTTTCAGGGTTCTTTGGGTATAGTCCAAGTAGTGGAATTGCTGGATCAAAAGGCAGTTCCATTTTTAGTTTTCTAAGGAACCCCCATACTGTTTTCCACAGTGGCTGCACCAGCCTGCATTCCCACCAACAGTGCACCAGGGTTTCCTTTGCCCCACATCCTTGCCAACACTTGTTGTTTGTTGATTTGTTGATGACTGCCATTCTGACAGGTGTGAGGTGGTATCTTATTGTGGTTTTAATTTGCATCTCTCTGATGACTAGTGATGTTGAGCATTCTTTCAAAAAAAATTTTTTTAATAACATAATTGAGTTGTCTGTGTCTAGTCTCAAAAAAGGAAAACTAGCAAACATTTATATGATTATGTTAATATACCTTTGTAATACTAAAAAATGATTTTTGAACTAAAGAAAAGCTGTAATTCTCACAATTGAAACTTTGCTTATTGAAAAATTGTCTTTAAAGCATCAAAACCCCACTCCTTTTACCTTCACTTAATTCATATTTAGTTTTGGCATGTTACTCAACTATCACTTCTCTCCTACTCTTTGTTGTCTTCTTAACTTTTTCTTCTGTTAAGATTTTAGTTATTATTTTTAGAGAGAGGGGAAGGGGGATAGGGAAAGAGACATCAGAGTATGTTTCACCTACCTCCAGCTAGGAACCTTGCTGGAGACCTGGCTTGCAACTTTGTTATGTGCCCTGGCTGGGGAATCGAACCAGAGACCTTTGGGTTTGCAGGCCGGCACCTATCCACTGAGCCACCAGCCAGGGCTCATATTTCTTAACTTTTATAAAGAGTGTGTGAGTGGTAAATTTTGAGTCGTTATATGTTGGAAAAAATGCCTTTTGTCCTCAGATTTGATTGTTGGTTTTCTGGGAACTGGATTCTGGGTTGAAAATATTTTCCCATGGAACTTTGATAATCATTCTTCCATTGTCCAGAATTGCTCAGTGAGAAGACAGTAATGAAGAATAACTAATACCAGTATGAGTTTTGTTTGTGTGTAAGTACTTTTTTAAGTTCTGGTTTTTCCATATCTTTGGAGTTTTAAATTTTTACCCCTATGTGTCTTAACTTTTTTCATTCATCATTTTAGGTTTTCTTAAATGAGCTCTTATAGGCTGAAGGCTTATTAAGTCCATTTTGAGGCCAGAAATTTCCCTTTTTTTTTAGTGTCATTCTCTACATTCTTCTACATTGCCTTTGGGATTTTTACTAGCCAGGTGTTTGAACTATTTAATCTTGTTTCTTTGTCTTTTAATTTTCATATTGTCTATTTTCTATCCTTTGTTACTAGAATATAGAGATTTATTTCCCCTTTTTTCCCATATTACTGAGTTGGTCTTCAACCATGCCTGTTTTATTATTTGTACTGGCCATTCAGTTTTTCATTTTAGCAATTATATTTCTAATTTCCAGGAACTTAGTCTCTTCTTTTTTCTTTATAGAAGTCTATTTTTTAAATGTTTTTTAAAAAAGATTTTATTCATTATTTCAAGAGACAGGGGAAGGGAGAGAAACATCAATGTATGGTTGTCTTTCACCTGCCTCCAGCTATGGATCTAGCTGGAGACATGGCTTGCAACCTGGTTATGTGCCCTGGCTGGGAATCAAACCAGCGACCTTTGGGTTCGCAGGCTGGCACCTATTCATTGAGCCACCAGCCAGGTAGAAATCTGTTTTTAATAAAATATTTACTGAGCTTTAATTTGCATATTATAAAATTACTCATTTTAAGTATATACCACAGTACATCTAGAGTTGTGTAGCCATCTAAAAACCATGTAATTTTAGAACATTTCTATTATTTTACAAAGAAATTTTGTGCCCATTAGTAGTCACTTCCATTTCTCAGCCCCCATATCCAGGCCACTACTGTTTTAGTTTTGTTACTATGAATTGTCTTTCATATAAAGGAGATAATACAGTATGTGTTCTTTTGTGTATGTCTTCGTTCACTTAGCATAATATTTTTAAGGTATCTCTGTTGTAGCATATTCTGTTATTCCAGCATCTGTTGAAGACACTATCCTTTTCCTATTGAATTACTTTAGAACTTGTGCTGAAAATCTGTTGACCAACTTATTATGTAGGTCCATTTGAAGACTTTGTATTCTGTTACTTTGATTTGTATGTCTATCCTTATGCCAGTATTACAGCTTCTTGATTATTGCTATTTAGTACATTTTGAAATCATATAATATACATCTCCTAACTATTATTCTTTTAAAAAATTGATTTGGCTTTTCAAGTCAGCTTGACATTTTTTACCAAAAAGCATGCTGTGATTTTGAGTGGAATTTCAGTGACTATATAGATGAATTTAAGGAGAATTGACATCTTAACTATATTGAGTCTGTTATTCCATCTCCTTTTAGGTCTTTTTAAAACTTTAGCTGAGTTTATAGTTGTTCATATATAGATCTTGGATCTTGTACTTGCTTTGTTAAATGTATTTATATATTTCATGATTTAAAAATTCTGTTGTAAATTACAATTACAATTTTATTTCCCAGTTATTTATTGTTTATATTGAGTTGGCCAAAAGTTCATTATGTTTTTCTCTGTAAAATAAAAGACATATTTTTCATTTTTACCCATAAGTTGATTGATTAGGATATTTTGAGTATGTCGACCATCTCCCCCTATTGGCTTCTAATGGGTAAAGGCCAGGGATGCTGCTAAGTGCCTTCCAATGCATAAGACAGCCCCACAGCTGTCAGTAGTACCAAGGAGCTTTTTAAAACCACTTTTGACATGTTTAATCAGTCACAGCACCTTCTCCATATGCTGCACAATTATTATTTTTTTTTTTTTTTGCTTTTTAGTTGCGTTTTTACTTTTCTGAAATAATAAATCATGGTATGCTGAA
The DNA here is from genome assembly GCA_004026585.1 of Noctilio leporinus. NCBI lineage: Eukaryota > Metazoa > Chordata > Mammalia > Chiroptera > Noctilionidae > Noctilio > Noctilio leporinus. The sequence goes on from PVIW01012502.1 coordinate 22,358, forward strand.
AATGATGTCTATCTTACATCTTCAGTATTAAAATTCTGAATAAAGATTCACTAATTTTGATGTTTTCTTTATTGCATGCTGATATGACACTGTCATAATCTAAGAAAAATGTTTCAAAAGAAGTTAAAGACAGTTAAGCACCACTAGAGCCATAAAACATAACAGACTTTTGGCCAACCCAACGTATATAACTGAGTTTAAAAAAAAGTATTTTATTTTTAATTTTTTAAATTAAAAATAATATTTTATTTATTATTATTTTTAGAGAGAGGTGTAGGGAGAGAGGCAGAGAGGGAGAGAGACATCAGTATGTGGTTGCCTTTCACCTGTCTCCAGCTACGAACCTGGATGGAGACCTGGCTTGCAACTTGGTTATGTGCCCTGGCTGGGAATTGAACCAGCAACCTTTGTGTTCGCAGGCCAGCACCTGAGTTTTTATTTTAACCTTGTTATTGTTCAGCCTTTCTAAATTGAGTAATTAGACCTAATAAATTTTAGTATTTGCTTCAGGATTGCTTACATATGATCTGCAAATAAACATAGTTTTATTCAATCAGTATGCCTTTTATTTTTCTTATTATACATGGATATGATCTGCATGAAAGTGGTGTAGTGATTTCTTCTTGCTTTATCTTTATGAACCTGGATCATAGTTGCTATACTCTATTCTTAAATTCTTAGCTTCTGGGCTGTTGATGTGTCAGTTCAGTATTTCTCTGGTTGTCATACTTTTTCCTTTTAACTCCATCGTTTAGCCCGTCCAGTAGTTCTGTAAGCACCCAATACCTCATGACATTGTTTCTTGTTAAAATAACTAGTGTACTTTCTTTTTTCTGTTCTAAAGTTTGATATACTTTCATTTACCATATGCATCATTTTTAGATTCTTGGAGAATGTTTATTTATGGGTCAAGTAATAATGAATATAGGCGTGAACAAGTGTGTACTAGCCATTTTCCTTTTTAATGGTTCCTTCACAATCCAGTACCATGTTTGAATGAGCTAGGTGGAAACATTTTCTCTATACAGAATGGCAAGGCAGCATTATCATGAAGATAATATGGTTGTATAATCTATGAGAGATTTAAGTAAGTAAAGGTGGCCTTGCCATTTAATTATAAGTTGCTTCTTTAAGTTCCTGGGTACACATGTTCACAAATAGCTTAATTTGGAGAATGTAACAGAAAGTAACACCACTCAAATTCAGACATCCTATGACTGACTGCTTTATTATTTATTTTGAAATGTTCAAGGTGGAATTTGGTTTTAGCTGCCTTGACAGTATTCTCTGCTAAATTTACATATCAGAAAGATTAAAAAATGTTTAAAGTTAACTTGTCTTTGATCAGAGATAGTCTTGTTCTTTTTTCTTTTTTAAAAAATTTAATTTATTTTTAGAGGAAGGGGATAGAAACAATGATGTGTCAGAGATACATGTGGGACTTGGCCCACACCCAGGCATGTGCCCTGACTGGGAATAAAACCTGTGACTTTGCAGTTTGCAGGCCTGTGCTCAATCCACTGAACCACACTAGCCAGGGTGGTAGTTTCTTTCTTTAGGTAAATATTTGAATACTGATTTTCTTTTCTTTTTTTTTTATTATTATTTTACTATTATTTTGAGAGAGAGGGAAAGGAGAGAGGCAGAGAGGGAGAGAGACATCGGTGTATGGTTGCCTTTCACCTGCCTCCAGCTACAGACTTGGCTGGAGACCTGGCTTGACAACCTGATTATGGTGCCCTGGCTGGGAATGGAACCAGTGACCTTTGGGTTCGCAGGCCAGCGCCTTATTCATTGAGCCACCAGCCAGGGCTGAATACTCACTTCAAAAGTATTGAGTTTGGGAGACACTAGAGCAAATAGATCCTCATAAAAAGTATATTAGCTTAGCAAGGAAGACAGTCAAATTTGTAATTACCACAAAATCTGAGGATGATATAGCAAGAGGATTTAGGGAAAGCATCACTGAGGAAGTGATAAATAAGCTAAGAAAATGATAATTAATAGGAAATAGCTAGATGTTTAAAAAGGCCAGGATATTTAGGGATTCTAAAACAGGTCCAGAATGGTTGGGGGTAGTGGATGCAAGAGTGAATAAAGACCATTAAGCCATTTTAATTATCCATTGGGATAGTCTTTTCTTTAGTCATAAGCCTTTTCACTAAGGCTCTCAAAGATACCTGCTTTACCCTAGGTTTGCTTTCAGTTGACCACATAGTATATATGTAATATGTTCTTGCCCAGTTAATACAGCCTGATATTTGCTGCTACCATATTCAGATCTGCCGAGATTAAACTATATTTTTTGAAGATTTATTGAATACTCTGCAGTCAGTCCTTTTCTCTGGGACTCTCAGATGGATTTTATAGTCTATAAGCCTTTGAAATTATATTCAAAATTATCTGTGCATTTGTAGAGTGAGGGGAGGATCTGTCCCTTCATTTAGGTTCTCATAGGACTTTGAAATCATTTGCCTGCTGACCTCTTTACTTCCCTTGCCTTGCAACAGATGATTATTGTCTTGGGTATCCTAAAATGCAACTGTAGAGTGCTGCGTACCTACCCTATATAGAAGTGTCTTCACAGACTTGTGCTTTGGGTGCTATATTGCTGTCTCCACCTGTGACAGTGTGCTATTAGCAACCCTGTGAGATTCATTTTGGGTGTTGTGAAGATGTTATAGTGTCCTTTTTAAGAGAACCTATAAGATTAAATTATTTTTGTTAGCAGTGCTAATAATTCTTCTATCAGAAAAATAATGTTTCAGCTTTAGTGGTACTTAACTGTGTGAATGAGACTCTGATCATATTTCCATATCAGGTACTAGAAATCTTGACTGCATTGAACCAGTCATTCATCAAAAATTAAGCATTAGAGTTGAAAATCTTGGCTATATACCTTGAGATTGTAGAGGTCTCCTATAGGCATTTAAAAAAAACAGCTAGAAAGAACTAATTTTTAAATTATAATTTTATTACAATTTAAAAGTATTTATTTTTAGTGAGATGGAAGGAAAGGGAGGGAGAAAGAGAGAAACATCAATGCAAGAGAAGAACATTGATTGACCGCCTCTTGCATGCACCCTGTTGGGACCAAACCCGCAACTGAGGCATGTGCTCTGATTGAGAATTAAAACTGTGACCCTTGGCTTTGCAGGTTGACATCCAACCAACTAAGTTATACTGGCCAGGGCTAATTTTTATTTTTATTAATTGATTTTTAGAGAGACTTGGGGGGGGGGTCAATTTGTTGTTCCAATTAATTACTGTGCTTCATTGGTTTATTCTTGTACGTGCCCTGACCAGAGATCAAACCCACAGCCTTGGTGTATTGGGATGATGCTCCAGTCAACTGAGCTACGTGGCCAGAGCTTCCATAGACATTTTTATTTTTTAAAAGACTTTATTTAGAGAGAGGGTAAAGGAGAGAGGGAGAGAGACATTAATGTATGTTTGTCTTTCACCTGCCTCCAGCTACAAACCTGGCTGGAGACTTGGTTGCAGCCTGGTTATGTGCCCTGACTGGTAATTGAACCAGCAACCTTTGGGTTTGCAAGCTGGTGCCTTATCCACTGTGCCACCAGCTAGGGCCTCTTAGGCATTTTTATGTTGTCAATATTTCTGATTCCATTTAGTGTCTCTATCTTGTTTCTTTTTTGCTCATCAATTCTAATTTATATTTTATGTATCTCTGTAAAGCACTTTATACTTGGGACAAGATAGTTTATTTAAAAACAGACCCTATCAGCCCTGGCTGGTGGCACTGGATAAGGTGCTGACCTGCGAACCCAAAGGTCGCCGGTTCAATTCCCAGCCAGGGCAACATAACCAGGTTGCAAGCCAGGTCTCCAGCCAGGTCTGTAGCTGGAGGCAGGTGAAAGGCAACTACACATTGATGTCTCTCTCTCTCTCTGCCTCTTTCCCTTCCCCTCTCTCTGGAAATAATAAAATCTTTAAAATTAAAAAAAAAAAAAAAAAACAGCAAAAAATAAATAAAAACAGACCCTATGTCTTAAGGAATTTCCCCTTTGGAAAATATTTTTCCTGTTACCTGTTTCTTTTCCTGTGTAACGTGTACTTTTTATTAGAGAACATTCCTTTCTCTTCCCATCTCTGATTAGTAAAATTAAACTCACCCTTTAAGGTAAATGCCCAATTCACACGTTTTTGCTGTTTATGTGAATTCTCTAACACCTTATTCCTTGCTAAATAGTTGTTCAAAGTTGTTGGCATTGAGAATGTGTCAGGAGTAGGACCTGACTTATTTTTAGTGAATTTTTACCCACTCAGTATTTTCATTATTCTTAAAACATTCATCATTTTGTACTTAGCTATGAGTTTTATGTGTTTGCCTTTCCCTCTATGATACTAACTAGTCAATCTCCTACTAATATCCTATTTCTTAATCCTCATTTCCTTCTTCCTTTTCTTCCTTAGTCATGTATAACAACACTTTGTAGTAATTCTGTTAAGATACTTGACAGAATGGAAGACTGGATGCTTGCTTGCATAATTGAAGCATTATTACCAGAGTGGTGGTTGATTGGTTCATGCTAATAACTAGGATAGATATTCTGTTGGTTGTGTCAGGGTCCCTGAACTTGGTTGATTCAATTCCAAGAAATAATTACTTGGATTAAGACACGAGAATATACATGTATACTAAGTTTGTAGAAATCACAGAAACTATTAAATTAGTTGATAAATCAGGATTTAGAAAGTTTTTCATATTTGGGCAGAAAATAGTATTTGTCTTTAAAAAAGAGAAAAACAAAAACTTTGCCAGCATGAAGTTAGGGAGACCTAGCTTAGCAATAAGTAGATTTTGAGAAAAAGACCTGTATTGATCACCTTTTGTGTTAGTCACAATTGACTAGGTTATGCTGTGGTTAAAAACACACCCTAAAATTTCAGTGGCGTAAAACACGTAGGTTTATTTCTCATTGGCTCAGGCTAGCAAAGGTCTCTGCTCGTTTAGGTTACAATCCAAACTGCCAGAGAGAGGAGTTTTTCCGAAGGCTTTGTTTAAATGCTTTGGCCAGAAGTGAATGGAGACATTGCTGCTTACAAGCCATGGATCAGGTAGGTGTACATGGTGCCTTCCAACAACAAGGGGGCCAAGAAATGCCTTACTTACGTGCAAGGGGGAAAACCAGAAATATTTGACAACAGTACTAATGATTACTGCGTTATATTGCTAACAATGACATAGTACTTGCCTGTCGGATAGTAGACACTCAGCAAATGGCAAGTTCAGTGGGTGGCACTTGTTCAGGTAGCTGCTAAATTTGAATTTCTGTAAGGGTTAGAAAGGGAATGGCTGGCAGATAAGAACTAAGATGTCTTTTCTTGAATTTCTACAATGTGTTTTCTTCATTAGTACCTTTTTTCTCCAGCATCTTTATTCTTTTTCTCTGTTTCTCCTTTCTTTTTTTTTTTAAGATTTTATTTCATTATTTTTAGAAAGAGGGGAAGGGAGAGAGGCAGAGAGGGAGAGAGACATCAATGTATGGTTGTGCTTCATCTGCCTCCAGCCACAGACCTGACTGGAGACCTGGTTTGCAACCTGGATATGTGCCCTGGCTGGGGAATCGAACCTGCGACCTTTGGGTTCGCAGGCCTTAACCTGTGCTACCAGCCAGGGCTGTTTCTCCTTTCTTAATTCCTATTGAAAATATAAGTTATATAGCCCTGGCTGGTTCTATTCAAAACTAACACAAAATTGAATAGAAAAAATTAAAATTTTTTTTTAATTGATTGATTTTCAGAGAGAGGTGGAAGTGAGAGAGAGAGAGACATTGTCTTGTTGTTCTACTTAACTTACACATTTGTTGGTTGATTCTTGCTTCTGTCCTGACCAGGGATAGAACCCTTGACTTGTCTAGGGATGATGCTCTAACCAACTGAGTTACCCAGCCAGGGCCAAGGTGGTTTTCTTGTGTAAGGCTTGTGTTCTTCCTCCCCCTTCTCAATTTGAGTCTCTGGAATCTGTTCTATTTTTAATTGTGGATCCTCATACTGAAGCTGTCTCTGATTTCATGCTCTGAACATCAGCACGAGGTCTTCTCTTGTAAGATGAGAATTGTGTAAAAGGGATTGTTAGAAGAGTAAACAAGTCTTAGTAAGTTGGCAAATATTTATTGAATGAGGTATTTTCCTTTTTGAAATTTTGTGGATTTATTTTTAGAGAGAGAGGAAGGGGGAGAGAGAAAGAGAAAAACATCAATTTTTGTTGTGTCATTTGTGTCATTGGTTCATTCTTGTAAGTGCCCTGGCTGAGAATTGAACCTGTATAACTTAGGCATATCAGGGTGATGCTCTAACCAACTGAGCTGCCTGGTCAGGGCCAAGTGAAGTATTTTTCAATTAAGAATAATCCTATACTGGGCCCTGGCTAGTGGCACAGTGGATAAGGTGCCAGCCTGCGAACCCAAAGGTCGCTGGTTTGATTTCCAGCCAGGGCACATAACCAGGTTGCAAGCCAGGTCCGGAGCTGGAGACAGGTGAAAGGCAACCATATGTTGATGTTTCTCTCCCTCTCTGCCTGTCTCCCTTCCCTTCTCTCTAAAAGTAATAAATAAAATCTTAAAAAAAAGAAAAGAAAAGTAATCCTATACCAAATGCCTCTTGGAACTATGGCCGAGGATAGTTCAATAATGAATTCATTGGCTGTCTTTATGCCTGATAAGTACTTGATAGAAGTAATTTTTTGTATTACTGTTAATAATATATTTTTTAATTTTTTAGCTTTTAAGAGACCAATGAAAGTAATATATGGAGTATTTATAAAATCTTGGAAATAAGCCAGTCCTGTTGAATTAAAAGCAAGTCTTACAAATTTATTTTTATCTTCACCTTAATTATGAAGTAAAAGTGAGACAACAGTTTAAAATTGAGCAACATTTATGCTTTTCAAGGCATTGAATCTATTTCAAGTTTGAGTTGAAAATATTTGATTGTTGAGAGATTACTTTTGCTAAACATTGTAGAGAAGACAATATCTTTTTGTTTTCCTCAAAGAAAGTAATGAACACTATGTTGTTTTGAGGCTGGGGCTTATATTTCCGGCGGTTCATCTGGTACTGTCTATTCTGCTTGTTCTTTCTGGATCTCTGGTCTAACATGACATCATATGAGAATTTACTTAAGAAGCACTGTATTTTGCAAAGCTGATTAAAAATTTTTTGATAATTCATGCTTTCAAGTTGAAGTTAACAGCTTTTATTTTGTGGGCACATGAATGTGTTTAATAAAGTAAATCTTGTTTGTATTTTGAATTGTAGGACATTCCTGAAAACAGGTAAAATACTTATTAGTATTTCCTATACTTGCTTCCATCACTTTTACTTTTAAAATTTCAATTTGTCTGTGTACTCATAAAACTAACGCTTTTTGAAATGTGCATGCTCAATTCTTTTCTCTAAGGGTTTTTTTTTTTTTTTAGTTATACTGTTTTTCCCCTTGAGTTTTGTTTGTTCTCTGCTCCCACTTTTGTCTCTTAAAATCTTAAATGGGTGGCAAGGTAGACTTAAAAGACTTGGGCAGGTAGCCATACAGAACGTTGTCTATTAGCTGGATAGACGGTTGGGTATACTTTATATTTATGCTGGAGTAACTAGGGAGGAAAAGGATTTATTGGAGATTTCGGAAGAATGGGCCCAGAGTTCGACAACATATTTATTACTTTTTCCTACTAAAAGGAACCAGGGCTCCGTAGATAAATGGCCGATTCATCTAGAACTGGAAATGTTTATAACATCTTGTAATACCAGAAAGCAAGAAAGCTATGGAAGATCACTGGGTAGGGTTCCCATTGGACAAATTGCTCACTGGGACAATTTGGGTGGATAAAAAGAGTAATAATTATGGGTTAAAACACATCAGCTATGTTAAAATGTATGACTTCGTAATACTAAACAACAATAGCAATAACAACATCTTAATAGTCATCTTTGAAAGATGCTATGAAACTAATTTACTCTGACAGCAAGCGGAAAGAATCAAGCATTTTTAAAATTTTCCTGGATAACCAAATAATTGATAAAGACATGTTTTTCTTTCTAGTAGTATTTTACATAATAAATGAAGAAACAGGTAATTAGAATATTACCATTTTGCAACGTATAATGAAATAGATCTAGGCATCCATAATCATTAACAACTACTGAAGCTAATAAGTGAAAGGCTGACAGCACCTGAACCTATAGGTCGTAAAAAGAAAGACAAACCAGATGTGTTCCTCTTGATGTGATTCAGTGGCAATACCTATGAAATTTTCTTGCAAAAAATTCAAATCTGTATATCATGTTCAAAGACAACATTGGTGGATACAATCAGTAAAATCTAGAGGGAAATTCTATAGGACAAGTGTGTTGATTTCTTCAACAAATAAGTGACAAGAAAAGGCTCAGGAAACCTATAAATTGAGAGAGACATATTAACCAAATACAATGTGGGGATTTTGTATGGATGGATCCTGATTCTAACCAACTAATTTTTAAAATAACACTGTGCAACAAAAAGGAAAAATTGAGCACTGCCTGTCTGATACTAACAAAATATTGTTTATTAGGATGTCATAATATTCTGGTTATATTTTAGAATGTATAAAAGCACTGACAGATAAAAGTATGACACCTGGAACTTAAACTCTAGGTTAAAGGGTGATGGGTGAGGACATACAGATAAAGCAAGATGGGCCATGTGAATAATTGACCTTAAATGATGGGTACATGGTAGATCATATTACTGTTCTACTTTTCTGCTGAAAAGTTGGTAAGTTTTTTAAAAGGTCACATATGTTGATGTTTTTGGTCTTATCTGAATTGTACAATTCCACTTTTATGTATGAGGTAAATGAGTTTTTTCAACTGTTAATTTTTTTCTTGAGCTAAGACCAGTAGACCTTTCTGGTGATAATATTTATAATTTGAATTATCTGTGAAACTAAAATTCATGACTCATTTTTCCAAATGTGGGCTACTCTTTTAATTTGTATGGTATGCATTTTACCAGGGTGTACACAAAGGAACAGTATAAAACATGCTGTAGGCATTGTGGAACTAACTAGTTTGCCTGAAAGTTGGTGAAAACCATCAATAGTGAATTAAACATACAGTATAGAGTTAAAATGAACATTGTGCCTCAATCTTGGAAAAAAATTAGATTTGAAAGAAATTTATATTTGGGGATATTTAAGTTTCTCTGTAGTCATTAGGGTTTTTTGTTTCGTCAGTGCCCTAGTTCATATGCCTTGTGGTTGGGCTAATGAAGTTATATTTTTTAAATATTGGGATTAAAATACTGACTAAGACATATATATATATATTTTTTTTTAATATTTTCTTTTTTTTTTCTTTCTTTTAATTTTATTGTTGTTGTATTACATCCATCCCTTTTTTCTCCCCTCTGTCCCTCTCCCCACCCACCCTTTCCCCCCAAAGTCAATCCCACCTGTTGTCCATGTCCATGCTTCCTTTATACTAGGTTCTTGTCTAA
>PVIW01012503.1:0-31754 GCA_004026585.1 Noctilio leporinus
GGGTGGGTGGGGAGGGGGACAGAGGGGAGCAAAAAGGGGATGGATATAATACAACAACAACAACAAAAAAAGTAAAAATAATTTTTAACAATCTTTTCCATGCTAAATTTACATTAACAATCACCATTAATGTTTACAGACACTGGTGAGTGAGCACAAAACTAGTGGAGTTCTTTATGAGAGGTAAAGGCAGAGATGGTATAATAGATTATTAAATCTATTCTTGGTGACAAGCATATGCGGTCCTCAGTCACAGGGGCACTAATAATGTCTGCAGCATCAGTGATTTATCTCACACTGATGGCAGGTAAACTCTATTAGACAGAATTTGTCAATCATACCCAAAATAAAGATCAGCACTTACTGCAAAGAAAATATCACTGCGAAGCTGGAAAGGAGGATCATGGGAAGAAGACAATATCCAAGGACACTTGCCACACAACCAAATGAAACGCCTGTCATACTCATTAAGTTTAATAAACAAAACATTCCTAGACATCCAATTGCACTGATCCCATATACATAGCCAAACTGGATTTTTCCAGCCTATGGATAAAGAACAGATTACAGATTAAAGGACAAAAAAAGTTACTTATGACCTTATTTGACCTAAATGGTACATACAGAAGATAAATTTATAAGCATCAAAATCTATGAGTATCTATTCTTTATGCAGAGAAATAAAACACTGAAAAGAATGGCTTTTATAATCTATTTTTATAATTTTCTTAAGAAGTAATGGTATCCTACCCATAGATGCTTGGTTTTTCATTTCATAGTTAGTATTTGGGCTTGGCATGTAATTCAACAAATAGATAAAAAATTATGGTATAATTACCTAAAGTAGTAAATTTCTAAAAAGTCATGTGGCTGATTTTAAGCAAATAACTACAGAAATAGAAAGTCATTTGAATGTCTAGACATTCAAGCTAATATCACTTGAAAGCACTCAATTCCACCAAAACTCCAAAGCAATTTATTCTCGTTGGCAGATGTAGCCATAACCTTTATAACAATAGAAATAATTTCATCATTTATTTTTTTATGTGTGTTAAAGAAGCTAGGAGATGAAAGCCAAGGTAAGCAGGAAGTCAGAGTTCTGCAGGAAGGGGAGGAGAAAAGAAAACTAACAACTAAGCAAGAGGAATATAATGGAAGATTCTGTTTGCTTTCTTTATTTTTTCCAAATTGTTGATTTATAAAATCCTTTGACCAAAAACAAACAAACAAAACCTTAGCACAGTAAAAGATAGGTAAATTGGAGTCATAGTACCATCAATCAAACTGCGTGAACACTGTGTCACTGTATTCCAGTCACATTATAATAAAATCACATTTCAGAGAAGTCTTCAAAAAGTTAATTTTGACATATAAAAATTGCAAGAATGCCTCTATGAATTATGTTAAATCAAAAAATCTTTGGGATTTTATTAGACTAAATATTGACTTGTAAATACTTGATTGAGCATGTTAGTTTGAAAGGGTTCAGCTGAGTTGATGAATTCGTTCATAGTACTAATAAACTCTCATCCTTCCAGTGTTTTAAAATTTTCAGTGTTCTCACACAGTCTATCCTACTTACTCTCCAAGTCTTATTGGGTGGAAAGCACACAATTATTTATCAGAGCTCAAAGGCAGAGCAGGAGTTCTGAGTTCATGCCCAGCTTTTGACTAAAAAACACATCTTCTATTCACTAAATCATTGATCTCTTCTAATTCAGAGACATTTAGATAAACGAGTATTAACAATTATCTTTACAACTTTTCACTTTCAAGATGTTTTAACATTCCAAGGGTGGTGAGAGAGAGGGACTAAAACCTTTTATTCTTTAATGTTTCTGATCATTACAAATCAAAATAATATATAGAAAATAATCACCAGCACTATAAAAATACACTATCTAAGATCTAGAGATTAAAAAAACAATTAAAGAGCAATAGGTTAAAATTTTTTTACCAATCTTTAAAAAGAAGGGATTCTGATGAAGGAACAAAGCCATACATATTATTTATTATTTGTTTTTCCTTAGTAATTGGATCACTTGTTAGAACAAGACATGATTTCTCAATATACTATATTTATTAATGGAGATGTGATGAATAGGCATAATTTCAGGTAACTCAACATTATTCAAAACATATGAAAGACTTGATGTATAAGCAGTCTCAAGAAGGCTCTTGGTGGAATATTAAACATTTGTCCTTTAATATCACACTGAGAGCTGAAACTAAAATCTTACCAGTAACAATGTGGCTCCAAAGGCAAGGCAAAAAACCATGGGTCCAGCCAGATCAGTCTCATTCATGATGCTGCCATCTGCTACTTTTAATGGATGTAACACTGTTAGTGTTTTTTGCCAGATATGGTCAAAATTGATACCTAATTCTAAAGGAAAAGAAAATAAGGAAGTCAATTAGGATCTGTGATATACCATTAGTTTACCAGAATCTGTGTTGGAACAGGAGACAGAATGAAATTCTCAGCATTATTTCACAAATATCCAATTTTTGGTTTTGTGCTAGAAAAGGGGATATGATCAAATAAACACTCAGCAAAATAAAATGAAGCAAAACAAAACAAACAATACACACAAACACTTTCTGCTATGGTTGCATAGCAAAGAACATATGGACAAGGATAACAGTAAGGTGTCTTTTACCCAAAACTTAAGGAATGTCTGAAGGCCTTGAGAAATCGTACACAAAACTACGTCTGCATGCATGTGTGCATTTTTCTGATGAGTGCATTCATAGCTTTCATTATATTTTCAAAGGGCATCAAATCCTCCTGCTCCAAAGACAATGTCCAGAACTACTACTTTATGTGTTTTGGAATACAATTTGAAAACCACCATATTTTTCAGTGATGTTACTAGTTCTGCCATCTTATTTCCATGTAGGATAATCAATATCATGCTATTTCCTTTCATATTTTCCACAGAGAATTGAATCATTATAAAGTAAAAGTAAATGCTAATAGAATGACATACTTGATTATCACTTTATAAAGATCTATTCAACTCTGGTCCCTTCTGACTCAATGATGTTTCACGTGTAATCTATTAAAAATGCATCATTAACTTACTAGAAACCTTTTTCTAAAACACTGTTCTTTTAAAGGAAACTCCAAACTAAGATTTACTTTCACTACCCGGCTGGAAACAAGTTAGTACCGTGGAGTGTTGCCCCCAGTCTGACCTTCTAATAAAGGTGGCTCATCCTCAAAGCTGTTTCCATAGAATGGCTGAGGTGCAGTTGGAGCGTATGTCTGGGTTGGCTGGAAAATCTGCCCGGTGTATGGCTGCTGTGGCTGCATCATGTCTGGAGGGACAAACCGGCCTTGCTGCGAGTAGTCATAGCCAGCATACTGTCTGAAAATTAAAGTAAGTGACATTTCTCAAAATTAGGTCACTCCCAACAGCTAATATCCCTGACAGCTCGAGAATCTTAGTCATTCAATTCCTAGGACATCTACTTAGCTTGAAATGATTACTAAGACCAAGCCCATTATCGATAATAAGCTGACTGTGTTTTATAGACAAGTGCCCTGATGATGCCAACCTTCACTTACACAGTATTTAAGCATTTTACAAACTATTTAACTTTTAAACATGGGGGCTGAGAAACCTTAGAAATTCTTCAGTCAAATTACCTTAAAAATTTTTATAGTTCCCTTTTGATAATATAAAGATTTAATGAACTACATTAATATTGAGATTTTAAAATTAAATCTAATCTTTAAATTAGTTGAACATCTTGATTAAAAGTAAATCAAAGAAATAAGAAAGTTTCAGCTACACATAGCTTTTTGGAAATTCCACTGGGATGACAAAGACTTACCACATTAATCCAATCAATGCTGAAGAAAAGATACTGTTTATTTTTATGGTTATATGAAAATATAGATTTCACTGGGGTATTATTTTAACAGTAAAAGATAGAGCAAAACAATAACAAATAGCAACCAGTAAATATGTTATGATTTGGGCATAGATTGCTATGCAACTGTAAAAGAAATGAGGCAGTTGCATATGCACTGATAAGAAAAAATAATAAAGAAATATTCATTGGGAAGGATAAACAATGCTCAGGAGTATATACCATATGCACTCTTTGTGACTGAGCTTTTCAGAATATAGCTACATCCATATATATATGTTTATGTGTTTTTTATATAAATAAAGGGACCTGGGATCAGAAGGCTTACATGCACTGTTATAAGCATTTAATGAATTATCTCATACTATGTTCACTACAACCCTAGGAAGTTGATTTTTTTCATCCTCTTCACTATAAAGATGTAGAAACTGGTATTTAGATTAAAACAATTTGCCCATGTGGTACCAGGATTCAAAACTAGACTTTCAGACCCTAATCCTTAACAATTGTAATAAAAAGCCCTCCCAAATCCTACCTCACAGTAATAATTTATCTGTACAAGCATTTCCTTAAGCATTTTGGTATACAAATATGTTGATTTATATTTACTTACACACATATATACATACCAGACACAAACAGATGGTTTAACTAAGACAAGAATTCACATTTTCAGACTTAGTGCAATATATTATTGTGTTGATCTTTGTTAGGATGTATCCTAAGTCCACATTTGAGTTTATGAAATAGCTAGAGAAGTTCCTTATAAAGTCTCTGCATAGATTGTGTTTTATTCTTTCTCACACAAAGAATAGAGAAATATGAATATATGTGCAATAGAAAAACCAAAAAAGAATGGCAAAGACTATTTGAAAAGTGTTTTCAAACTATTTAATCTTAAGAACCACCTTTATACTTTTACATCAAAACCCAAAACAAACTGGTTGATTTTCAAATTTAAGTTGCAATGTTGAAATTGAAACAATACTAGCGAACTTTTTATACTGTTTCATTAAAATACTACATTAATCTGTCCTATACTTTGAAAGGACCCTTTCTTTACTCATGTATGATTTTGTAACATCATGTACTAGTCATTTAGAAAATATTAGCATGAGTTATGCAGATGTTCCAAATATTGACATTTAATATAAAATATGCAGGGAATGGCAAAAGTAGGTTTGTAGGGTTTGTAGTTGTTTCTATGGAAAATAATATAATAAATAAATAATACCTGAATAAACTTTACTGTTTTGCATACTCATAACTAGAAACTTTTGCCCCACCTTGTATATAATATAAATATAAAAATGACATCAATACTGTTACCACCACTCTCATAAGAAAAATGGTTAATTATTGGGAAGTTGACAAGTTCATGGTAATAAATGTTTTACAAAATCCTAATTTTGCCATAAGACACCAATTTGATCATTGGTGACACATACTATCAATTGTTTTCCTTGATACAAAAGGCTTACTTCATGCATTTTTGAGAAAATATATGTCAAATGTTCAAGTCTGAGTGACCATAATCTGTGTGTCAGTTTTTGCCCATAAAAAGTTTCCTTGAAAAAGCATCTCATTTAGCTTCAGATGCAACCAGACAGGGGCTTTTCTAGGGATAATCATTGTACTGTACTTCAGGATGAAGTGCTTTATGACTGATTCCCAGTATATCACACAGAATATTTTTTAAATATGTGTACTCAAGGGTCAGGATATAATAAAACTATAATTCTTACTGCTTCGTCAAAGGTATCCTTAAATAAAATCAATTCCCCCACCCCCTAACAAGTGTGGAAATGTACAGTACAATGATTACTAGAACAATTTGATGTCATTGTCTTAATTCATATTTGGGTACCAGCAGTTTTACCAAGCATTGCTCTTGCAACATCAGTATAAAAGTCAACACATCAAAAAAGATCCATAATGTCTTTATATTGTTAAAAGCAGGAGGCAGTAAACCTGCTTTAGCACTCATCATCAACAGCAATGCCTGTTAACTTACTGAGTTGGCTACTTAAAATCCCATAAATAGTCCATAAAGGTATTATCAGTTAAGTCAAAAATGAAAAAAAATACTAGCTTTCAATACTTACAAAATAACTATGGCATTACTATATGTCTTATAGGCATATATAGAATACAATGTGGGTTCTGTCTAAATATGACATTTTTAAAACTCAAGAGATTAAGATCATAATAGGCTTTATACTATTTTCATTTTTGTTTTTATATGAATATATGAATGATACTTATAAAGTATCCATACAGAAAACTATGCATAATAGTAAAGCTAACTTCATAGAGAAAGTGTAAAACTCTGGACTAGTCATAAGAAGTCAAACTTGAAGACACGCCAAGTCATACGGTGGTTAAGCTTACATTTTCATCAAGAGATAAAAGTTATCAGCTGATCTTTGTTACAGAGTTAGCAAAACAAACAAAATTTTAGCAACAGAACATCTAAACAGCTGCTCTGGAAAACTGAACAATAAGTGGCACCTTTAAGTAATGCAAACATGAACAAAATAGGAAAGAAAGGCACAGACAGATAAACCTCTAGGAAGCCACAAACTAAATGGAATAATTCTGCTGAGCCCAAACATCAATACATATGACTTGATGACAACAGGCTTGCAGGCGGGGCAGGCGTTCCAAAGACCTGTGTGTGGCTGTGGTCTGGCCAATCTTATATTCATTGCCCTTTCATACACAGAGCAAGCAGGAAAATACATATGTAGATATATAATAAGTGAATAAAAACTGCTCAGCATGCTCTTCCCAATTCTGTCCAATTGACTGAAGAAAAGAGATAAATCCTCAATGATGTGCAAATGAGAATTTAATAGGAAAAAAAAAAAAGTGATTCATTGACTTTTCTACATGCTCACTCCCATCATATGTTCATTGTTTTCTTTTTTGTGGGGGGGGGGGGGGGGGGGGTGGAAAGCTTAGAATACATCAAAATGATCAGATTCAAGAGATCTATAGGCTTTGGAATGTATATAAGGCAGGCCAGACCATGGGGCAGCATTTGATTTTTTGCTTTGTTTTTTATATTTTTGGGCACTTCCATTCAGATGTATTAATTTGAACATACTCTAATACTACATGTTTCTCTCAGACTGACTAGAGATACCATCTTCCCTGTCCTCAGCCTGGGTCAGTGTTCACATTCTCTGGATGAGCATCAGACGACATGTGAACTATCTGGAGTCATATGCACACGCGTGTGAGTAGTGCATGCACATATTTCTCAGCAACTGCCCCACAGTTCTCGTTCAATTTTTACCAGAGTCCTAGACCATCAAAAACAGATTAAGCCCTGGCTGGTAGCACAGTGGATAAGGTGCCAGCCTGCGAACCCAAAGGTCACAGGTCCCATTCCCCAGCCAGGGCACATAACCAGGTTGCAAACCAGGTCTCCAGTCAGGTCTGTGGTTGGAGGCAGGTGAAACGCAACCATACGTTGATGTCTCTCTCCCTCACTGCCCCTCTCCCTTGCCCTCTTTCTAAAAAATAATGAAATAAAATCTTAAAAACAAAACAAAACAAAACAGATTAAGCAACTGTGGTACAGAAAACTCATTCACTGCTTGGGAGGCTAATAAGATTATTTTTAAGGGCCTAAGAAAATAAAGATATGTCCTCGAGCAGACTAGTAGAAAAACTTCAGTTAGTGTATTTTTGCCACAAATACCAGGGATTATATTAAAACTTATTAAAACAAGGCCAAAAGGCTGAGTCCCCACTTTAATCTGCAAATGGTAGCCTGTGTGTACTGACAAACTCTTGGGATAAGTGATAGTAAAAATAACTCCCAACTGCGATTCGAAGATCACCGGATGCAGCAACTGATGACTCGTAATAGGAAGTTCACACTGTTAAATGGTGCCATCAGCACTTTCAACAAATGCTGATCAAACCTGAAAGTTGGACTATTTAAACTACTAAAAGAGCCATCCTAAGATTTTAATTTGTAAGTGGTCCTGTGGACTAAACAACTTATCTTCTAGGTGTCTGAATTCTTACCCGCCTCTTAATGATGCAGAAACACTGTAACTAGGAAAAGCTCTTCAACAATCTATTTTCCATCTGCATCACACCTGAAGATTCTGCACAAGTCACTAAACTCTAAAGAGGGCAACTGCTTCAAACCCACACCCGCGGTACCGTTTTCTGCCAAGAAAGAAAAATTATGAAAAACCCTATTTCTGACCAGCAGGGATATATTCACCCATTCAGTGTCAGGCAGAACCAAACATTCAGGACACACGCTTTCACCACGACCTTGCGGAAATAAATTGCCAAAGCTGCAAAGTTACTTGCTATAGGGTCCTCCACTTCCTCCGTAATCATAGGACTGCTGTGATTGGTCATCGATGCTGTAACTCGTCTGGTAGAAATCCGTATTTAAGCTATCAAAGCCTGACATTGCAAATGACCTGCAAAGGAGAGAAATGGCAAAGCCTGTTATGCTCAGGGTCTGACTGAAGTCGCTCCTGATACTCTGCTTAAGCAAACAGCCCCGGAAGTCAGGCAATACAATACTTCTGCTCCAACTCTGGGAAACAGCATTTGAGGGTGGGTCAGGATACTGGGATGTTAAGGAAACATTGAGGCTCTTCAGTCAAGACCTGGGTAAGGTCCTCCACTTAGGGAAAGAATAAGCCTTGGGTTAGGGGCGGGGTCGTGGAGGTGTGGCTTCCACCGGCCTTAAGATTATAACGATGATTTTATTTACTTTTTAATCTCGGAGCTGGGATTTACAACTGACCACGCGGCTGCCTCCTTGCAAAATAAGGCCAAGAACGGGCAGACGCCTGGAAGGCCGCGCCTGTGGTGCAGAGGCCGCGCGTCACAGCAAGGGCTTGAAGAGGAGCTGGGGTCTGAGGAAAGGACCAGGGGCGGCGCCGAAAGGCGGCAACCAATCGCGCTGCATGGGTGTACGGAGCGGTGTGCCACCGGCCTGGGACACTCACCAAACGGAGAGGCGACCGCGGCACCGACCCCAGCGCCAGACAGCCCGAACGCAATTCAAGACCCAGAGCAGGCACCGTTGCTACGTGTCACAGGCCAAAGAACTGCTTCCGGGGCACGCCCCGTGTGCGCAGGCGTGTTGGCCGATTTTTTTCGCTGTTTTCGGTTGGACACCAATGGGGTCGTGGGGTTGAAACCTGAAACAGCGCATGCGCCTGGATGACCAATGGGAAGCGGAGAAATACTTCTGACAGTCTGGAAGCGGAAGAGGCAAAGAGGCGCAGGCGCAGGCGCAGGCGCAGGCGCAGCGACTGCTAGTCACTTTTTGAGGGGCGGGAGAACTGAATAGTTTGGTTTGTTGAAGCAGCACAACAGTTGAAATGCGACGGGTAGACCTCTGTTTCTCTGGACTTACTGTGATTCAGGCACTGTGCTAAAGAGTTTATTATTTGTACACCCTAATAAGATGGTTACTGTATTATTTTCGTTTTATAGGTTAGGCTGTTAAACGATCTTTTAGTAACGAATGCGTTGTTACAGGCCAACTCTGTTTGCTGGGGATACGGGGCTACTGTAGTGAATACAAGCAAGGTGGTACTGCTCACGTGAGGGAGTGGCTAATTAAACACTATAAATGCATATGACATTGTTTTTAATATTCTTATGTGC
This sequence comes from Noctilio leporinus, assembly GCA_004026585.1. NCBI lineage: Eukaryota > Metazoa > Chordata > Mammalia > Chiroptera > Noctilionidae > Noctilio > Noctilio leporinus. The sequence continues at coordinate 9,538 of PVIW01012503.1, forward strand.
TTCATGATTCCTTGAAAGGCTGTTAATAGTTATCGAGGAATAACTATGAGAAAAGTGATGATGAAAAACCACTCTGAGGTGGTGATGATGAAAAGGGTGACTAGCAGTTAATTAGGGAAAAGGGGAACACGGAAAAGGGAAGGAAAAAAAAAGGTGAAGAGAAGAGAATGAATATTTCAGGCAGACTCAACAGTCTGTGCAAAGCCTTGGATTAGGGAAAACATGGTGTAAGGAAAGGCGTAAATCCGGGTTTCTCAGCCTCTGCGTTCTTAACATTCTAGTCCAAATGATTCCTGGTTGCAGGGGGTGCCCAGTGCACTGTGATGTTTAGCAGCATCCCTGACCTGTACCTCCTAGATGCTGGTAGCACCTCTTCCCCCTCCACCTTCCTCCACCTTGCTCACCTTGTCGCAACTAAAAATGTCTTCAGCCATTGCAAAAGGCTCCATAGGCAACATTGAAGTTTAGAAATCACTGGCCTAAACTCAGCCAAGGTGATTGGATCAGCAGGTTAAGGGAGCCACACATTTGAGGCTGGAGGTACAGGCAAGAGCCAGAATATGGTGTTTTGTTAGATTTTGGTGTTGATTCTAAAAGAAAAGGGAAAGCACTGAAGGCTATGAATTGAGTGGTATGATTAGTCTATTTTTTTAAAAAATGAAAATAAATCTGCCTGCTGTGTTAAATCACTTTCTCAAAGTGGAGGAATCCTGACTACCCTAACTCCAAATGCCATGGCATCAACCAATGAACAAACTGTCTTCAAGATTTATAGTACTAAAATTGGTTAAAATAAAGCAAAGAAGTAAAAAGACAAAAGCACATTCCCCTCCAAACAAAAATAGCAACACTTAAAGGACATAAAACAAAGACTGTACTCTAGAGATGAACAAGCAGCCACCCTTTGAGGTTTTCTGTTTCATCAGAGAATTTCTAAAATTGTTCATCTATTTACCTAACCTACAAACCACTTCAGAATCTATTAATGTAGGTACCATCTGCACAACTCAAGGTAGACTGACTGTATAGCTGGAGATAGCCCCATTGTCCTATTTTATGCATGATTTTTTTCAGCGTACTTATTAATACTGTCCTCTTTGCACTCTCAAAAAAAACCCAGTTTAATTGATGTTATATGATTGTACTCTCTCATCTACATTTCCTATGAAGCTGAGTTTCTAGTTATCAACAATATACAATAATCTATCACTTTATTATAATTATTACCTTATTGTTGAAAAAATTCTACTCTCCCTTGTTTTCTTCTGATGTTTTCTTTTTTATTTTATCCAAAGGGAGATTACTCACAGATTTGAACAAATTACCAGAATATGACTATTAAAGTGAAATAAGTCAAACAGATAGATAAATACCATATGATTTAACTTATATACGGAATCCAAAGAACTAAATAAATGAACAAACAAAACAGAAACAGACTGATAGATACAGAGAACAGACTGATGGTTGTGAGAGGGGAGGTTAAAAAGGTAAAGGGATTAAGAAATGCAACTTGGTAGTTACATAATAGTCATGGCATGTAAAGTATACCATGGGAATATTGTCAATAATATTATAATAATGTATAGTGCCAGGTGGTACTTGAAATAGAGGAATTACTTTGTAAATGATGTGGTTGTCTAACCACTATGCTTTACACCTGAATATAATATAAAATAAAATTCAATGCCAACTGTAACTGAAAAATAAAAAATTTAAAAAACAGTGTGGGCAGATAATCAATAATTATCTGCTTAGGAATGAAGTGTTGGATATAGATGTTACTATTATCCAAATTCTGCTTCTGACTATGAAAGCAATTACCATATTTAGTGGATTTTTTTTTCTCTCCAGCTCTGCCCCAATTGAGAAACCAAGCAAGAAAATTGAGTTACATGATTAAATCTTCCATATTTTTTGACTTTGAAACACAAGCCAAGGTATCCTGCAGAAGCCCTTGAAGGGTTTTGAAAATGCCAGTCAATGTCACAGCTAGTGAGGTAGGCCATTCTTTTTGGAAACATTTATGTATGTATGTATGTATGTATGTATGTATTCAGTGTTGTACCTCCTTATCCCAAGGGCAGGTTCCAGTAATAAAACTGGAGTACGTGGTAAATGTGCTGTCCTCTGTTACAGTCACTGAGCTGGCTTCATTATTAGTAGGAAAGCAGGTCAAAAGATGATTGGGACATTGAGAACATTCTGGGTTCCTGTGAACCCAGAAGTCACTGGTTTGATTCCCAGTCAAGGAAGTATCCAGGTTGCAAGCCAGGTCTCCAGCCAGGTCCCCAGCTGGAGGCAGATGAAAGGCAACCATACATTGATGTTTTTCTTCCTTTCTTCCTCCCTCCATTCCCCTCTCTTGGGAAAGTAATGAATAAAATCTTAAAAAAAAAAAAAAAAAAAAAAACGGAGAAAGATGATTGGAACATAAAATGGGTTTGTAACAGCTGCCCATTTATTCCCTGGAACCTGGTATTTCAATTACCAAACTTGTAACAAAAAATGGAGAGTAATGTCTTCTATTTAGTTTGACAATCATGCTAGTATGCATATTAACACTTGCATACTTCAAAAACACAAAAATACTCTTTTTTTTTAGGATGGCAGTGAAATTGTACTTTGATATCTTAGAGTTGCCTTCTCTTCCCTCTGTATTATAGTAAATATGTCATGAGGAATTGTGCCAGAAAATTATGGTTTGCACATGAGTTGTTTCCCCTACTTTCAGCTATATCCAATCACAAGCACCAAATAAGACAGTGATTTGGCAGCCATGAGGGTATCACGTCAGGTTTCACAATGGTACCTGATAATTATGGTACAAAACATTGTAACTGCCCAAGATGTGTTTTGACCACTCCTGGATGATTAATTATGTAACCCCATTTCCAAATATGACCTATATTTCCTCCAAATTATCCTTTATCCCTTAGAGAAAAGTTTCATCATCTAATTCTGCTTCTGTTATTTCAGGTATTTTACTTTAAACAATCAATTATAACTTGGGGAAGACATATTTGCCTGTAGTAAAATTGGATGCTTTTGAATAGAACTGATTTTTAAAAGGCAAAAAAAAAAAAAAAACCAAAAAAAAAAAAAGCCAAAAAACCCAACCTCATTTAATAATCTTGGAACTTTGACTTCAATATTGCAAGTGCCTCATGTTCTTACAAAACAAACAAAAAAACACACCCACATACCAAAAAAAAGAAACCTTTTATGATAATGTTTAAAGCAATACTCTAAGTGTGTTTATTTTACAGACCACCAATATCCTCCTAAATAACAAAGACATTTCTAATATTAGGTGAATGGATACTGTGGTTTGGCGTAAGAATGCCAAGGACAGCACTAGGAGTTTTATATCTCAAATAACTTAGAAGGGGAGATACTGTAAAAACCAGCATCAGAGGACAGGGCATGAGTGAAGGCAGAGCACCTTGTGCCAAAAATGCCAGCGAAGCATTTGAAAGGCATAACAACTAACGCCTGCCTATACTTGCTGTGTGCCAGGCACCACTCTACACACTTTGCACCTTTTGACTCAACTACTTTTCCTAACAGCCCAGTAAGGTAAGTACTATATATCTGACACATGATGAAACAGAGAACACAGTGGTTAAATTACATGTCAAACACCTTTAGGCTAGGTAATAGTAGACCTGAGGTCTGAATCTAGACAGTCTGGCTCCTAAGTCCTTGTGGTAAATAACTAGACCGTATTATTATTGTTAAATAATGCAAATATGGAAAAATGCGGTATTCCTAATGACTATACTACTTTACCTAACATTGCGATTGTATTTTTATTATATAAATAGGTACTAAAATGAATGAATATACAACTACTTAACATGTGTTATATATTACATGTGTATTTTATATATGTATACACAGCAAAATTGCAGTTAGACTGTTGATAATTGTATCTGTGTCCCCAAATGTGTTCATATTCAGTTTGATAAAAAAATTTCTATAATCTCATTTGGCACATGACAAATCACCTAATGTTCAAGTTTGCCTTACATTATGCAAATCAATTAATAATATGTAGTGGTTAAGAGTGAATGTTTTGGAGCCCCTGCCAGGACTTACATCCTATCCCTTATTAGCCTTGGATCATCAGTAAATTACTTAGTCTTTATGCTTCACTTTTCTCCTGTGGAATCAAGATAATGACAGTATTCAACTCATGTGGTTGCTAGGAGTAGTGTATGTGATAATGCATGTCAGTCTCAATGCCCAAGTATAAAGACTTCAATAAATGCAGTTATTATCAGTGCTGAATATATGTGAGTACAGGAGAAATAGGATTTTGTCAGCAACCAAATGGACTTTTTAAGAACTATCATGATTGAAATGGAATGAACTATGTATTCCTGAGATCAATTACACAATTCTTTCTGATGCTTCCCTGCATATTCTTTCTGTATTAGTTGCCTTTTGATATTGTAGAGTATACAAAACATATGTTTTCTTCATCTTCTGTCCCAGATTTTCCAAATTGGGCTTGTCTGCATTATACAATTTAGTCTCACAAATGCCTTTTGATATCAGACGTTATTGGTTAAGAACCACTCATACATTAGAGCAGCTGTAATTGAAAATTGTAAACAGTGCTAACCATATTTGACTTTTCTTGGTGTGTCTTATGTTATTTGCAGCACTAAAGAAAATATGTTTATCTTTTTGCTTTATCTCCCTTTCTCTCCCCTCCCACAATGCATAGAATTTATCAGGAGACAGTGTGTAAGACAAATGACATTGTGGAAAATGTTTATTTGCAAAGAAAGGAAGTGGTAGTTGTCTAGTCATAGAAAACAATTGCCATAGAAATTTTAATATACAGTATTTCTGAAAATCATAGAGGGATCAGGTTTTATTAGACTCAGTGAGAGAACAGTCTAGAAATTACTACAAGTGTAATATATTATGCTTCCTTTAGGCAGTTCATCCTTTATATTTTCTAGTTAGAATTCTTCATGACCTTCTCAGTTATAGATACTTCAAGATACCACTGCTTATCATTATAGCTTAACTCTTTGCTGTTATAAAGAAGGTCATGTTAAACTTGCTCTTATTATAAGACAGTATTTCCCAGGCTAGTGCTGCTCTGGAAGCTGTAATCCAGATAAATTTAAATATACACTTAGCACATTATTTATTTAACTTTATGTCTTGCCCGAGCTACAGAATTATAATTTTTCAATTTGACCTGATTTTCACATTGATGTTTTGATAACAGCAGTGTCCTTAGACATGAAAGTCACTAGACCTGAGAGAAGCAGTTATGTGGGAACCAAGCATCCCAGCCTGTAGCCCACGTGCACCAGCAGCATGCCCTTTTGTTAAATCATTATTCTCACTTCTTTCATTCTTTCCTAAACATTGGAAAGTGCAGGTTCCCTGAGCAAAGACTGATCATTATTATGGTAACTAGAGAGAGCAGGTTGCTATGTCTTGTCCATAATACTTTTCATGTACTTAGATATGACTTTTTCTGATTAAGACTAATTATAATACTAACTAAATTCTCTTCAATGAGGAAAATTCTATTTTAAAACATTGGAGGCATGTGAAATCAAATATGGTTTTCATTAAATTCTGTAATTTAAAATCTGGAAATCAGAGACAAACATATTTTTTTGCCTTTTGATTTTACATTAAGCAGTTAAGATGTTTTTGACTCTCCTACAGCCCTAAATTGGCAAAATATAATGAAAGTCATAAATCACTACTGTCTGAGATAATGAATTTTTCCTCCTGGAAGTAAATATAAACATTTTTTGACTCTTGCTAAGATTTTATTTTAGAAAGATTAACATCATTTAAGATAATGTTTGATTTTAGGTTTATAAATATAATTTATTTCCTGGACTTTCTCTAAAAGCCCTTCCTGTTAACTCCAAAATTGATTTCTGTACTAACAGTTGTTAACATATACCTTTTCCCACTCCCTGGAAATTAATGCCTCGGTTCATATTAAATTGGAAGAGGGCCCAGGGAAATTAGCCTCAATTCACTGAAATATCTCTAAAGTGAACAAAAATAGACTGGTTTTCACGGAACAAATCAGGACAGCAAGTGACTCAGAAAATGACCAAAACATCTCGGTTGACTGGCTTCTTATAAGAAGAATTATAGAGAATTAAAATGGACAGGAACCTGGAGATCCTTCATTCCCCACCCTCTGATTTTACAGTTGAGGATCTGAGGTCAAGAGAAATCAAGGGATATATTCAAAGACTTAACTTTCAAGTGCTACCTTGACATTTCTGACCCCCACAGGGCCCCAAAGCCTAGCCCTGGGCTCCTTTGCTCCTGCTAAGTGGGCTCCTCACTGAGGGGAAACTCTCTACCACCTGAGTCCCCCCATCAGCCACACTAGCTACACACACCAGGTTCTGAACCTGACTGGTTTCACCTTCCTACTAACTGATGAATTATTCAAACACACAGATTGTTTTCTCCTGTTGGAATCAGGGATCACCCCATCCTGCTGATGCCAAAAAGTCTGCCCATCACAGCCCTTGCTTGCTCACTCTGTCCCCAACCACACTCTCCATGCAGCCCTCCCTGGCTTGTGACCTCTTCATGGGGCCTGGGGGTCCCTGTGGTTGATAAATGCTGTCAGGCTCATCTGTCCAGGTCAGGTGTTGTGTGTTCAGCCAATTAGTCCTTCACCAACAGGATAAACAGAAGGTGTTCGGAACAAGGGATCTGGTTGGTTTTACTAAGATGGCTAATGTCAGATCCATCATTGTATCTTTTCTGTGACTTTCAGATGGTAGATGACAAAGGTGAGATCATAAGTTACTGGGACCATGCAATTACTTTAGAAACTCTGTTAGGATAGTGGTCATGTTATGTTTACTTTGTGTCCCAGCTCTAGGGCATAGAATAATGTTGTGTTTGTGGCATTTATTCATTTAACAAATATTTATTGAGAATCTACCATGCACCAGTCACTATATATGACAAGGAAGAGTCCATGTCTACCACTTGGTGTTTTAAGCTTAAGGAAGTCCTGTTCTCCCATCTCCCCTGTGGACTGGCTACAAGCTAACCACCTTCAGCCACCTGGAAAGGAAAAGGGAATTAGACTCCAGGTATTGACAGGAAACAGTCAATATTTTTTACATGTTTTAAAGCTACCCCTTCCCAATGCGATACAAGTGGAAAAGAGAATAGCGTATGTTTGCTTTTGTCATCAAAGGCGTACACATTAGTAGCAATGAAGAAGAATAAGGAATAAGTGAAAGAAAGGTAAAATTCTAAATCTGTGACATGTGAGTCCAGGGTTATTTCAAGAATGGGTATGTTGCTTTGTTGTTTATATTTCTGTAGACCTGGTCTTATTTTATGCATTTAGGAATACCATTCAATTACTAATGAAGTATTCTGCTTCTTAGAAGCTATTATTCCTCAGAAAAACATTATCTCTAAGTCAAATGCTTTATTTATAGAATAAAGCACATTTGGATGACTATTCTGTAGAGCTCTCTCCTTGACTACAATGATATAAACATTTGCTGTTTGCTTATTTTTCTCATAATGCGAAAGGATGAGGCCTTTTTGTTCCTAGAATTTCCCATCAGTAGAATGTTTATCCCATGCTTATTTTGCCTCCCTGTGGTCTCTTATGTCCTCATTCCATATTTACATTTAATTTTCAAAGTGTTTAGAATGTAAGAAGGAAAAGTAGCAGTTTGTCCCCCTTGCCACAGGTACCTCATTTTACAGATGAGGAAAGTAAGATCCAGAAAACTCACAGGATTTTTCTATCACACATCCAGCTAGGAGTAGAAATGCAGTATTGCTCTCCTGTTCATTTCACTAGAAGTAAACCCCACAGGGCAGGTCAGTCTTGTTCATTGATGAACAAGAATAGAGCTTGGAAGGTGGAAGATGCTCAGTAAATAGCTGGTAAATGATAAGGATAAATGAATTAATGAATCAAGACCAGAATGAGTATCTATGGATTCTCTGTTCTCATCATAATCTGTCACATGGCACTTGATATTCAATTCCATTTTACTCCACGAATATTTCAACTCCTAAACTACCTCACCCTTCATTTGTTTTGTCATTAGGTTCATTACATTATTCATTTATTCTTTTGATGTTAGCATCAGTTGTATCAAGTGGTGTTACTTACAGGGGTGTTACTACAGGGGTACTTTAAATTTCTTTATTAAAATTTTCAAGTTTTAAATTAGTATGGGTACATACTATGGCTGCTGAGCAGTAGAGTCAGGATTTGTACCTCTGAGGCAGTTAGCTTCAGAGATTGTGCACTTCACATCATTTTCTCTCTCTGATACCCACTCAGTCTTTTATATATTGCTCACATATTTTTGTGACACCTTCCTGGATATCTCTGCTGTATAAATTTGGATGGCAGATAACAAAAAATGAAATGGAAATGATTGCATTGTTAGAAGGCATTCATTTACTGAATGGATGGCAAGTCTAGGGCATCTCTAGCTTGATATGTTTGAAATCAGAGGCTCAAACAATTTTATATCTCCCAATGACCCCAGCAAACATTCCCAAATCACATCTCTTTGGCTCTGATGGAGCTGATGGCCATCGCTGAAACCACCAGGTGACGGAGCATGAATGCTCTGATCGACCTGCCCAGGTGAGCTATATGCCCACACTTGGAACAAGTGTGTCATCAATACCACCTGAACCACAGAAACTCAGAGTGGAGGAGGGGAGGTCCCTTCTCAGTATTACTAGACTTGTGTTCACATTTTATTGTTTTTTGTTTTTTGTTTTTTTGAGGGAGGGCATGCTGTTTTTATCCCTTTTGGAGTGAAGATTCACACAAAATTACCAGTTCTAAGAACTTTTTGCTTATAATGTATGTGTCACAGTGAAAGCTAACATTATATTAGTGCTTTGTAGATACCAAACACTATCCCAAGTACTTTACATGTCTTGGTCAACTATTCCTCACAAGCTTTCTTCACAGTGCCCACCTTTTCTCTTGAAGACACTCCTAATAAACAACACCAAAGGCAATGCACCAAAGGTATGTTATAGCTTTAATAACTTAACAAAAGTTATTATGGTAGCAGATTTTTCAAAATTTCCTTTTAGAATCATCATACTCAAATGTAATGATAAACATTATAGAAATTGGCAGTTCCTGTTAATAAATTGGAAGGAGGCAGAGAATCCTAGAGCCAATTTTACCACTAGATGTGGGATATTAGCCTTTTAGCTTTTCTTGGCTTTACTTTCCTCAACTGAAAAATGAAGGGGAAAACTCTGGAATGAACATGTATCAGTTCATCCATTCATTCACCAGTTCTTTATTGAATGCCTCTTCTGTACCAGTCACTGTGCCTGATGCTGGGAATGGGCTGTAATGATGAACAAAAATAGATATGATTGCGGCTTTTCAGTGAGTACGGTGTCATTGGGTGAGACAAACCTGATTCAAATAATCACTCGTCAGATAGACAAAGGAACACTTAGAACATTTCAGCTCCTAAATTATATGCACACATAAACATAAAGAAGAGTTTATAGAACACAAATTGTATTGTCCCCTGTGTATATTTGAAGGACATGATAAATCTCATTTCATTTCTTAGACTAAATTTTTCCAGGCTGTTAGCCATGGGTATTGAAAACCATTCCTGACACTTTACCTCCTGTGAATGATTTAATGCACTGTCCTGGATCATTATTCTAATAATAGTTACTATGCATATTTACTACATAACTTCAGATAATATTTTAGTCTTCATTTTTATTATATTATTAAATACTGTTTTTTGTTTTTTTTTATTCTTAACAAGGAAAGATGGAAAAATAATAGCATCTTACCCTGGAGTCTGTAAGAGCAGTTGTGATATCAATGTTTTCTTCAAATAAAATTTTGGGCTTCAAAGATAAGAGAGAGATGTTTTTACCCTTATAGCTTTACTACAACATCCTCTGTGCTTTCCCTATCCTTCAGATTTAAATTTGGTTGATGGAACATAGATAAGATGTAAAATGAGATGTCGTTACTGAATCATTGATAACCTGAGGGTAGAAAGAGCTAGACTTTTTAATTGCTTGTTTGTTTATTGAATTTTTTCTTTGGCAGTTGATCTCTGGATTGCTTCATATACCACAAGTCAGGGTGTTAATTAAGCCTTCGGTCAAAGTTGTGGTTTAATCTTACCATTTCCACATGCCTCTAACGTGGGCTGAATATGTGAAGAGAGGAAGCTACTGAGAGCCAACCAGTAGCCCTGTTGATAATATTTTTTGCCAGCAGTTATTTGACCTCAGGCTGTGATTTCATGAAAAGATATTTGTACAAGTGGGCTTCAGTCACCACCCCAGCAGCCCCACCAGGAGCAGATGGTTTGTTTAGCAGATAGCAGTGTCTCCTCTGAGTAACTTATGCACCTGGAGCCGTTGGTCACTGGGGTAGCAAGAGGCTTTGATAATCTGCAGTCTTTATAGCTTTCTGGCTTCTCCTCACAATAACAAGCCTGCTTTGATGTAGAAGAGGGGAGATGACTGTTTTAATGATGAACTAGTCCAAACCTCGATTTCATCTGGGTTTTTCTGTTGCTGTGATCCTTTCTCTGCAAATTTTCCTTTGGTGCTTCTGAAAAGCTAGTACTATTTACCTTGTGTTACTCCCAGACTTATTAGTATCTAAGAGTAGAGAATTATCAAGACGGAATGTCATCTTAGATTTACTTTTTTCTTAATTCCTTTCAATAGAATGTCCATAAGAAAACAGTTTTAGCAGTTCAGTTTTTGGTGTAAGTTAAGAGTTATGCATCTGGAGGTGAGCTTTCCAGTTCCACACTCTTTCCTTAATCCTAAAAGGATACTTAATACAAAGTGGCCAGGCCAATGGTTAGTAGGTAGGACATTTCAACCTCTGGCAAATCTGTCATCAAGCAGCATCACAAAGGACTGGAATGGGGGTTGGCGGTGGAGAAGGGATGGGTGGGAGGTTGATGATGTAATGCTGTCCTTTCCAATTCGCATCCCCTGTCCCTGCCCCCAACAAACACGGGAGAACCAACACTGAACTAGAGCCTTGAAGAGCTAATCCTCTTACACAGAAGTGCCAACAGGAAGGCAAAATGTCAACTACATACAACACAATCAAAGGCAAGCCCCAAAGTCATGTCAAGTCTTCATACTCATAAGGACTTGGAACCTGGTAGCACTGCTTATTTGCAAGCATTTGGATAAATAGCAGTGACATCAATATGCCAGATTCTATGAGTATGTTACTCATATATTTTAATTTATTGGGGTAACAGCTCTCAGGATGTTTAATGCCAAGCTCCTACATACACTGTTAATGTTTGCATGAACTATGGAATCTCTAGAAAACCCACAACAGATACATAGGGTTTTACACACAACTTCAGAGGATTCAGAAAGTTTGTGAAGTCCATACATTGGGCTAGGTTAAGAATTCAGTGTTTAAAGCACATTATGCTAGGTAGGAGGACTTTAATGAATACACTTTGCCTCAAGGAGTGACTGTTGTCCGACGCCTGCACAGGGCAGGAGGGCCTCAGCTTTTTTCAAGTGGGTTGCCAGAACCCTTCTCCCTCTCTTTTCCAATATAATATGGCACAGTCACCTCATTTTAATAAACGTGGTTGGCACATTCCCCACCCTTTGCTGAATGTAGTGAAGGTAGGTTACTCTGGTTATTTTTCTTCCTTCTCCAGAATGACTGAAAGACTTTATTTGGCCCTTATGTTAGAACTAATTATTGCGTGCAGGAAGGGACTCACTAACCACAACTTGCCAAGACAGACTGGGGAAATCCACTGGAAAGAGGCTTTGGAAGGCACTGCAGATTTGTTGTGGGTAACCAGACCCAGAAAAGAGCAATGGATTACATAAACACAAATGAACATGTCTGCCGTTTGATAACCCCCAAATCTCCCACCCCACCTACACTTAGTCACTCTTTCCTCTGAGTCTTCTTCACTCTATTATACCTTAATTATAGCTCCTATCACTGTGCTGGAATTATTTGTTTACGAGTCTGTCTCTCTAACTAGACTGTGAGCAATTCCAAGACAGGGTGACTTATCTCTGTACCTCAACCCAGTGTCTGGGTTAAGAGTGCAGGCTTTGGAGTCAGACTGCCTGCGTTCAAATCTATGCTCTGCATATATGAATAGGATCACTTGGGCAAGCTATTGATCTAAGCCTTGATTTCTCACTCTTCCTTCTCTTCTTTCTTTCTTCCTCCCTCCTCTCTCTCTCTCTCTCTTCCTTCCTTCCTTCCTTCCTTCCTCCCTCCCTTCCTCCCTCCCTCCTCCCCACCCACCCATCCTCCCTCCCTTTCTTTCTTTCTCTTTCTCCTCCCATCCTTTCTCTTTTTTTCTCCTGTCCTTACCCTCAGTTTCTTTTGCACCTAAAAGTATCACACTAATAACATTTTTGGCTTATCGTGAAGAATAGATGAAATAATGTTTAGCACAGTGATAGTCGCTATAGATGTTAATAAGACAGTACCTGCTGTTATATCTATTATTATTACTATAGATCGTTGAATGTCTTTCCTTACTTACTCTAGTTCATCTGCCAAAAGAAGCCTTTTAAATGTATACTACTAAAGGTCTTACATTTCTCCCTCCTCTTTCCTTGTCTTTGTCCTCCCCTGCAACATGGCAATTGATGTTTAGACTATAATCTCCATAAAGGTAGGGGCTTTGGCTAGTTTTGGTTCACCGTTTGTTATCCCTAAAACCTAGAGTGATTCTTGGCACAGAGGATATGATCCACAAATATGTGTTGAATAAATGAACAAATAGACACTCACATACACCACAATACTCATAAAGCACCCTCACTCTCTGTGGTAGGTGAGCCTCACTGATCGTCACTCAGTGTTATGCACTAAATGTATGCATTCCTTTACTTTGCCAGAGGGTTATAGAGCGGCTTCCCCCTTTGTTCCTCTTTCTTCCACAACTGGGACAGGGAAGAAAAATATTTTCCACCAGTGTTTTAAATACTGAAATGAGGAGAACTTCAGTCTCAAACTCAGATTTTTCAGTCAGGCTATTGGTAGAAATCACTGAGTGGTAGGTTCCCTTGTCTGCCAAGTGAGAAACGTGAAGGGTGGATAAGCTCTCTATGACCTTGTAGAAGTGGCTGCTATTGAAAAACGTGTTTCTGTCATTTCTGCTCAAAAAACTTTCAATAACTACTCATTATTTACAGATTTAAGTTCAGACTTCTCAGCAACTCCCCCATTCTGTTCCTTCACAGTGCCTTTGGCTCCAGCCAAATGGGATCATTCACTGTTCTTTTACACACTCCTGCTTGTGTGCATGTGTGTGCATGTGTGCATATGCACATGCACACACACGCACACACGCACACACTCACACAGACACACTTTTCCAACTGATTTATTTTCCTTCCTCACAGAAGCTCAGCCTCTATTTTTCTTGACTATACTGTGCATCAAGGTACAATTGTAACATATTCTAGTTTCTCTCCCATTCCTCCACCTTAAACTCTGAAGATAGCTATTTAAACTCTTTCTCAGATGCCTTTCCCAATATTTTCCTCTCTTTTGTGGGTGCCTACCAGCCTTTCCCTGCACAGAGCTCTCTCTAGACTTACCTGTTAAATTTTCTTGAGGGCTAGGACTGTTTCCTTGTTTTGTTTTTTTGTTTTGTTTTGTTTTGTTTTTTGTTATATATACCAACCATACAGAAAATGTTTTTGAAGAAGTCTCTTGGTAGATAGCTGCATATATTTATTTTTCTGGTGGCACAAAAAAATCTTTGGTGGCCACCTGATAATATGTTAAATAGAGAGTATTTTTCTACTACGGTAAATACAGGTGAATTTCTTTCACCACTCATTCTGTAGAAGGCAAAAACAATAACAATGTAAACATAGAGCTGGGTTTGTATTTCTTGAGATCACAGGGAGGAGGCGTCATTGTCTCTCAATGCTTGGCAGGGCATATCTGGGTGGCAGACCAAGGAGGAAAATCATTGTGAACTTTGGGGGCTTGGGGCTTAACAAGTGAAAGAAACAAGCAATAAACTGAGACTTATTTCTGGGTCTTGCGTAAATGGACAGGGTGACTACATACTAATTTTTTTTTTTTTTTTTCCATCAAGTCCCTTTGAGAGAGTGTGCTAACACTGCCCCCTTCTGTCATTCTGGATTGTTAATACTAGGGACTTCTCAAGTCTGGTTCGATGATCCTGACACGAATTTTCAATTTCCAGGAAATGCTTGCTTAACGTAGAAAGAAAAGGAACTTAGATGTTCAATGTGAGACATGATTTTATTCTGTCATGTTCTTCATTTTTATAGGTAACTTGGCCATTAAGCTTTGTTGTGAGGTATTACATTATAATTACATTATAATTGGACATCATGTTTCAAGAAATGGATAAAGTCAAGGATCATAACAAAATTAACCAGTGGATTTATCTATGTGTGTTCTAAGAGGTTATTTTATTTCTTCTAGTTACTAAAACTCACCTTGGGTGTTAAAACATCAGCTGGTAGGCTGGTGCACTGTGGCTTTTTCATCGAGTACAGAACTGCTCAGAGTAAAAGCAGTTTAGAGAGCTATGAATGCTGGTTTTTCACATATCAAAAGCCAGCACCACTTTCTGTGAATAGCAGCGTGGTTTGTGCAGTGGCATCTCAGAACTTTTGATTGGCCTTGTTGGTCTTTTTCTTACAAGTCCCACTGTACGTGTCTTTAAAGTAGTTGAGGCCACATAGCATAGGCCTTAGAATCAATACAATTACACGGGAGCCAATCGACATATCTGGGCAAAGGATGGTATCCTTAGAAGGGTGACACTGTCAGCTTTGTGCTGACTGAACTGAGGTGAAAAAGCTTGGAGAGAGGAAAAACATTAGCAAATACATATAGTAACACCATCACTAGTGCCTCCACAATGCATCCAAGATCCTCACCGGTTTGTCTTCATTTATTCTCCCCAACCCTAGTCTGAGCCACCAGCATGTACCTCTTGGCTTCCGGTAACATTTGCCACATGATGGCCCGACCACCAATCTTGCTGTCCTATGATTGTCTCCCCACAGCAGCTGAAGTCCACTTTAAAAAGTAAGAAAACTAGAATGCATCACTTAACTTTAACTGTATTAACGACCTCCCACCCTGACACGTGAGGCCCAGCACAGTTTGGCCTCCATCTGCTTCTCAGGCCTGCGACCCCGACTTCCACTCACTGGGCTCCAACTCACCGACTCTCTGTTCCTCATACAAGCCAAGCGCAGCCTGCCCTCAGATGTCTGAACCTTCACTCCTCCTAGTTCAGCTTCTTAGAACATTCTGCTCCCAGAATTTCACACAGCTGGCTTCTTGCCTTATGCCCCTTCCTCAAAGAGTCCCAACCTGTTACATCTCACCTTCTCTTTGTCCCTCCACCCCAGCCCCAGACACACTTTTCATATCACCTGGTTCTATTTTATTCCTATTCCATGTCACTATTTAAAATTATTTAAAATCAGTGTTCCTTGCCTAGAATAGAAGTTGCATAAGGACAAGAACCTTGTCTACCTGGTTCATTTCTGGGTCCCCAACATGGTAAATGATTAGTTATTATTTGTTTAATATAGGAACCTGGGTAAAAGGTAAAGAAGAAGAGGAGTACAAATGGAAACAAAAGAGAAGAGAGAGTGGAAAGAATTATAGTAAAGACAAAGTAAATTGATTTGATCATTAGACATGAGGAGCCAATAGAAAGGGAGGAATTGAATGACGGGTTTTCTCTTGGACAGTAGAAAATGCCAGTGATGCCATTAACTCAGAGAGAACTTGGCAGAACATACTGGATGGGAGTGGCAAGTGGATGGATGGCTTTGGGCTTGAATGTGAGATGCTGGTCAGTCCATGTGAATGTACCTAACAGGTATATAAAAGTTGGAAAGAGGCCAAGGCCAAACATTTAGATTTTGGAGTCATTTTCATAATGATGCTAGTCCACTGAGACTGAATCAGGTCAACAAGGGGCAGCATGTAGAGGGGAAAAAAGAGAATTTTTAAAAGTGTGCAGATTTTTGCCCACACATCATTGTAGGCTAGAAACCATGTTGGAATCAATGACAACTAACAAATGAGGAGCAAGGGCTGAAGTTTTATGGGGCCAGAGGTGATGACATGACAGTTTGGCAAACAGAGAGCATGTCACATAGACCAGAAACGTTATAACACTGCCATATGGTGCCCTCTGACCTGCCCAGAACATCTCTCAGTAGGAAGCTCTGCATTTCAAAGGGAATCTGTATAACTTCTCTGCTCCCTTCCCCCCAAATCTGTAAGGGGTCCAAGTGAGGACTGGCTAAGGTTAATAATGAATCTCTACCCTTTGGTCTAGGGAACAAATAACCTAAAATAGCCTGGAGAAAATGCATTTAAGAAGCTGTATTTGTTGAACACTCACTATGGGCTTGGTGATGAACTAAGCATTCAATATGCATTCTCATATTGAGTTCTCACAAAATTTTTATGAAGAACAACAATGATTACCAATTTTGTAACTGTGGCTGGAAAGGTAATAGAACTTTCCCAGCTGGTAAATGATGGAGTTGGAATTCGGCCGTAGAACGACCAATCCCAAATCCTATACTTTTCACTATGATGCCCCAATACTTCCCTATGTAGGTAATAATCATTTCCAGTACTTAAATTTTGTTTCAGGATTTCTTTGTATGTTTCTTTCCTTACCCATCTTGATGCTGTGGATATTATGTTAATAAATCAGGCAAACTTTATTAGTAGTCATGAAAGGTGGCTATAATTACTCATAAGGTTGTTTTTTTGTGCTGAACAAAATGAACTCTTATTCTTTCATTAGAGCTCCTCTGTGTCACACAATTGGCTTAAAGAACTGCTATTATGTTGAGATAGTTAACTTCCCAGGACCCTCAGGATATTCTTAATTACAGGGCTCTTAGGGTTGAAATAGAGAGAGTGTTTTAGATCCTCCTCCATGTCCACCTCCAGCATTAAATTATAGGCATACCCTGTTTATTGTGGGAACTTGTTACTGGAAATGATCACATTAACTAAATCAGTGCTATAGGGATTATTACATCATGATAGGTTACATCATGATGCTACTAAGGTCGTACTTGGGCAATTATCCTTATTTCTCTTTAAGTCACCTGAAGCTGAGGTGAGCCTCCTGTTACAGGTTTCTTCTGTTTATTCTTCATACCGTTGTAGCTCAGTCTTTCTGGGCTGCAGGGAGGCTTATGCTGCCCTTCCAATGTCAAAATATTTCTACTAGGCAAAAACAGTCTGCCATTACAAGTTTGTTTGTTTGGTTTATTTACTCTCTCCTTGGAGGCATTATTAGCAGCTATTGTAGTGAACGTTGTTAGCAACCATCCATATCTTCCTTGGTCTTTTGTAGAATCCTCATCATGATAATCTGTCACCCTCCTGAACCAGAGCGTTCACTGGCACACAAGTAATGCCAGAAGGAGGGGTCTGGTAGAGTAAATAAATGATTGGGATGGGCCCCTCGATGGCTTAGTCCTCTTTGGTGGAGAACCAAATATGGATTAGCTGCACAAACTAGTACCACAATGGGCTTACATTTACATACATCTATAAAATATTTCTGAGATCAACAGAACTCTAATGAGTCAGCTCAGTTTGGAGCAGCTCTAAATGAACTCTAAATGAGTGCCTGACTTCATGTCCAGTAAATGTGTGGTGATGCAGGGTGGCACTTTCTTTAATCCTTCAATAATTTATTAATGGGCACTTTGTGCTAGGCATGATGTTCCTTAGGGTTTCAAAACACGAGTTCATTTTGGTCAGCTTCGTGCCTCTCTCATAAAACCTCTTCCACTTAACAGCAGTCACTGTTCCTGTGCATCACTTACCTCTCTCCAGTTTGGATACAGAGGGACCCTTTGCTTTTGCTTGACGCTGCTGGATTATCGGCTTGTTGAGGGTAAGGCTCATGTCTGATTAATTGTTGCATTCTCTACAGAGTCTAACATAATTCTTTATTCAAATAGATATGCAAATTAACTAAATGAATGATGATAAAAGAGGTGGAGCAGAAGAGGTGTTTTAAAGGTGCTCAAAGCTTCTTTGGTTGGGCTCTAGCAACTTGGGGTGTGGTTAATAATTGGGGAAGGACTCTATGTTGACCTAACAAGCCAGTGGCTCTGCAGGTAAACTTTTGGGGAGGTGGGAGTTATTCTTGTGAAGCACTGATGTTCTCCACATGGACTTCATTGGTTGCATTCATTGGGCAGTGACTTTTTTTTTCTTATACCTATAGGCATAAATGTCTTTGGGCAAAATGGCGATTAAAATTTAGAGTGCATTTGCTTACTCTCTATGCACACAAGAATCCATCACTTCTCTATCCCTAGCCTAATTTTTTAATCTTTTTAAAAAAGATTTTATTATTTTTAGAGAGATGGGAAGGGAGAGAGGCAGAGAGGGAGAGAAACATCAATGTATGGTTGCCTTTCACCTGCCTCCCCGTTACGGACCTGGCTGGAGACCTGGCTTGCAACCTGGTTATGTGCCCTGGCTAGGGAATTGAACCAGCAACCTTTTGGGGTCGCCTTATCCACTGTGCTACCAGCTGGGGCCCTTTATCTTAATTTATGATTTTATTTACCATTCTGCCTAGGAATAATCTTAGCTTCTGTACCCAGTATCATGGCACTTGAACAACATAGATATATGTAACTACTCTCAAAATCTCACTTAAGTACATGAAAAACTCAAGGGGCCAGTCAAGAGACATCAGATTTAGTCCCGTTTATATCAGATACATAAATCCTTTTTGGGGACACCCATTTGTTCATAGGCATAGTTTTTTCCTGATGAACGGCAATCAGATTTATCAGGAAGATGTATGACACTGGCTCCATTTCAAGCAATTACCTGATATCCTCTGGCAGCCACTGGAACCACACATTGCAAGCCAGCCTGTCATTTCAAGAGACTCTAGGGTAATGGCGAGATGTGCTAGGGGCCCAGATCATTGTCTATAAAGGTAACATGCTATTTCCTTGGCAGAAGCTATGCAAATCTGCATTATACAGCAAAAGAGGGATGTTTCCCAAATCACATTTGAATTGTGTGCTTCGGACTTTTAACTTAGGTGTCCAGTATGAGTGTCTCTATAGATCAGCCATTACCATGCTTTCCAATTCCACAGCCCACTCCACATACACTGTTGGGAAGGATGCAGAGTGAACTGATGTGTAAAATGGCTGGATTAGAATTGTCCGATACTTTGGCAAGATATTTTTTAAGTAAATCATACTGTTTTCAGCATCTAAACACTTTTTTAAAACCTAGGAATTTTATTGTTTTAAGGGAGTCTTATCTCAAAAGCAGCTTATTTCTAAACACTTCTAATTTCTGAAACTAAACCATATAAATCATATTACTCATCCTTTTGGATTCATGAAGGGCCAATTCTATGGTGCTATGATTACAATTTTTTTTTCTTAAATCTTTGGACTCATTCTTGTATTTAGAACCAACATTTCAGGAGTAAAGAAAATTAGACATGCCACATGAGGTCAGACTTTTGCTATATCCGATTAAAATTTCTAGATGCCATTGTCCCAACTAATAGTTTATTCATTCATTCATTCATCCATTCATTTGTTCTAATAACCCTTTGACAAATTCATATGGAGTACTTTTTCTGTGCCGGGCACTGAACTAGGATTGGGGATATAGGATGATCTCTGCCAAGAATATGTTGTTACTCTGGTTCTGTGTGATGCCAAATCCAAATATTGGGGACCTAGCTAGAACAGTTGATAAAAGGAACTAGTATATTGCCGGATAAGGTTCATGTTGTTAGAAGGAGGCTTTGCGATTAGGCAGGCAGGCTGGGTGTGACCTGTTGTTAATTACTTAACCCTTTGGAGGATCTTTTATGCTCCCTACAATGCTAATAGTTGAGGATTATTGTGGGAATTGAAAGAGATTATGTATGTGACAATTTCATTCATTTGTTTGGACACAGATACAAAGGTGGTTGTTTAAAGATAGTGGTGTCAGTGAAATTTTGAAACTAAACTTTCTGATTCCTTACTCTTCTAAGGATGCTTCTTTTAAGGATCTTTCATTTTTCCATTCCAGTTAGGCTTCACACTGGGCACTTGTGGACTTCTGTAGTGGTGAGTTACAAAAGGCTGGGCTTTATAGCCAGATCATTTCTCTGAGATGTGACCAAGTGAAAAGGTCTCTGCTAGCCAGCAGAACTCCATGTTTTGAGAAACAAACTGAAATGATCAATCATGTATTCTCAATCAACAGCATGTTCTGTTGGCTTCTTACTTATCATTTCCTTGGCCCTTCTGAGGATACTCTTTTGCTCCCTTACTCATTTAAATTCAACATTTACCAAGTATTTCCCAGATGCCAGAACCCATGCTGCTTGGAATACCAACATGAGTGAAAAACAATTTCCGTTCCATGGATTTTTTGCAAATAACTCAAAAGTCAAGGAAAAAGGCATCTGAATACCATGTGATATTCAAAGCATACCTGAAATCCCTAGCTTTGACTTCTCAAGTCTTCTGGTAAAATAGTTCAATTTTGTTCCTTGAACTAAATCTTTGTTTTATGTTTTTTCTTTTTTCCCCTTCTCTTCCTGATGTTCCCCATGTGCTGTTCTGCACTGGTAAGATTCATTTCAACCTATTGGATTTAATTGTGAAAAATGCCTTCTACATTCCTACACCAGAGTGACTGTGCTGAATCACTGTAAAATGATATGAAATATTTTTAATGAGTCAGCCTGTTCATTCACTTTCCTCTATTTATCTTTGAAAGGTGTAGCTAGTGTCTGAGGCAGGAAAATGAACTAATTACCTATCTCCAAGGACAGATGTGCTCTGAGCTCCCAGTATCCCTTCCCTTTCTCCTATTCGCTTCCCAACAGGGAGAAGCAGGCTTTCAGAAACAGCATCGGTCTCATTACCAGCATGAATGAGTAATGTGGTACCTTCCATCTACTCATTCACAAAAACCCATGGGGTACAGGCAGAAATTGGAGTAACAGGGACAGAGGAGGTGATTGAGCCAAGCATAAATATAATCACATTGCCTACTACTTACTGAACATGTGCAACAGGCCAAGCACTTTCAGAGCATTATCTCTAACCCTTACATCCTTCAAAGTGCATATTTCTATTTCTAGTAATATATACACAAAGAGACAAGCCTCACAGAGATAAAGTGATTAGCTTGTGATCATACAGCTGGCAGGTACCCCTTTCAAACCCTGCTCTGCCTGGTTCTAAAACATGCTCCTTTTCATTAAAACCAGGATTTTTAAACTCTTATTTCTTGCAGGTTGCTTCTGAAGGTTCAATAAATTCCACTTACACATACACAGAACTATTTGGGGAAAAAAAAAAACCCAACATGCTCTTAGAGACCACCCACATATTATTGCAATTTTGGATTGATGGTTTTTAAATAAGTGTTTTTGAAATTAACACCTAAGCTTGTTCTGATTTGATACTGCTCGTGTATTTTCTTTTTTCTTTTTTTCTTTTTTTAAATTTTATTGTTGTTGTATTACATCCATCCCCTTTTTGCTCCCCTCTGTCGCCCTCCCCACCCACCCATTCCCCCCAAAGTCAATCCCACCTGTTGTCCATGTCCATGGTTCCTTTATACTAGGTTCTTGTCTAAACTAATCCCCTTTCTTGCCTCTGCCTTCCCCCTCTCCCCAACCCCTTTCCCCCTGACCACTGAAGGCCTATTCATTGTATTCATATATTTGGTTCTGTTTTGCTTGTTGTTAGTTTTGCTCATTATTGTCCCGTAATGGGTAAGATCATATGATATTTGTCCTTCACTGACTGGCTTATTTCACTAAGCATAATACTGTCCAGTTCCATCCATGTTGTTGCAAAGGGTACAAATTCCTTCTTTCTTTCTGCTATATAGAATTCCATTGTGTAAATGTACCAGAGTTTTTTGATCCAGTCATCCACAGATGGGCACTTAGGCTGTTTCCAGCACTTGGCTATTGTAAATAGTGCCGCTATGAACATAGGTGTGCATAGGTTCTTATGAATTGGTGTTTCAGGATTCTTTGGGTATAGTCCAAGTAGTGGAATTGCTGGATCAAAAGGCAGTTCCACTTTTAGTTTTTTAAGGAAACCCCATACTGTTTTCCACAGTGGCTGCACCA
>PVIW01012504.1:0-31754 GCA_004026585.1 Noctilio leporinus
GGGGGACAGAGGGGAGCAAAAAGGGGATGAATGTAATACAACAACAATAAAATTTAAAAAAAAATTCTTTGTTGTTCCATGTGCTACTTAAAGTGTGTTCTTTAATCCCCACATATTTTGGGGTTTTTCAGTTGTTCTTCTGTATTTATTTCTAGTTTAATTTCATTGTGGACTGGAAGCAACACTGTATTATGTATATTCTTATAAATTCATTAAGGTAGGTTTAATGGCCCAGAATGTTTTCTATCTTGATGAATATTCCCTGTGAACTTGAGAGAAATATATATTCTCTTATTGTTGGATGAAGCATCTTTAGATGTTGATTACACACAGTTGACTGATGATGGTATAGAGCTTAACTATGCTCTTAAATGATTTTCTGCCTGTTAAGTCTGTCCAATTTTTAGTGTTGAAGTCTCCAAATATGACATACAACTATTTCTCTTTATAGTTCTGTCCATTTTTGCCCCACATAGTATGACTCTCTATTGTTAGGTAGATACATGTTAAGAGTTTCTACACATTCTTGGGAGAACTGATGCCTTTATCATTACAGAATGTCCTTCTTTATCTCTGGTAAACTATCTTAGTCTGAAGCCTGTTTTGTCTAAAATTAATATAGCCAATCCTGCTTTATTTTGATTAGTGGTATTATGGTATATTTTTCTCCATTCATTTACTTTTAATCTGTATGAGTCTTTATATTTGAAGTGGGTTTCTTATAGACATCATACACGTGTGTCATGTTTTTTTAATCAACTCTTTTTTTTAAAAGATTTTACTCATTATTTTCAGAGAGTAGGGCAGGAAGGGAAGAAGAAAGGGAAAGAAGCATCAATGTATGGTTGCCTTTCACCTGCCTCCAGCTGAGGACCTGGCTGGAGACCCAGTTTGCAACCTGATTATGTACCCTCACTGGGGAATTGAACCAGCGACCTTTCAGTTCTCAGGCCAGTACCAATCCACTTAGCCATATGAGCCAGAGCGTCAACTCTGACTTTTAATTGGGGCAGTCAGACCACCAGCATTAAGGTGATTATTGAATACTGTTGGATTAATATCTACCATATTAATTATTATTCTCTATTTGTTGCTGTTACCCTTGTTTTTTGCTTCTCCTTTTGTCTTTCACTCTTTTTCTGCCAATTTTGTTGAGTTTTAATTGAGTATTTTATATTAGTCTATTTTCTCTCCTTTCCTAGGATGTCAGTTATACTTTTCTACTTTTTATAATGACCATAGTTTTCAATATACATTTATAATTAATCCATGTCCAAATAACACTTTATCACTTCATAAGTATTGTGAGTAGCTTATAATAACCAAACAAGAAAATCCTAATTTCTTCCTCCCATCCTTAAAACATTGCTGTCAGTTATTTCACTAAAAATAAGCATAAATAAATGTGTAATACACACACAAGACAAGCATACATAACTGAAAACACTATTGCTATTAGTATTTTGAACAAACTTCTGTTACATTAAAAAGGAATAACAAAATAAAATTTTATTTTACTTTGTTATTCCTTTTATACATATGATTTTCTGACATATGTATATGTATGTGTGTGTGTATATATATATATATATATATAATTTTCCTTCTCTTCAAAAAAACTTATTTTCATATTTCTTGCATAGTATATCTACTAGAAACAAATTCCCTCAATTTTTATTTACCTGAGAAAATTTTTACATTTCCTTCACTTTTGAAGGATAATTTCACAGGGTACAGAATTCTAGGTTGGTGATTTTATTTTCTCAACACTTCAAATATTTTACTCTATTCCCTTTTTGCTTGTTGGGTTTCTGGGAAGTTGCATATAATTCTTATATTGGTTTCTTTATAGGTAAGGTATTTTATCCCTCTGGCTTCTTTCAGAAATTTTTTTCTTTCTTTTTTTTACATTTATTCATTTTAGAGAGAGAGAGGAAGGGAAAGAGGGAGGAAGGGAAAAAGAAAGGATCATCAATTTGTTGTTTCACATTATTATGCATTCATCGGTTAATTCTTGTATGTGCCCTACCCATGGATCAAACCCACAACCTTGTTGTATTGGGACAACAGTCTACCCAACTCAGCAACCCAGCAAAGGCCCAGGATATTTTTCTTTATCTTTGATTTTCTGTAATTTGAAAATTATATGCCTAGTGTAGTTTCTAATTATTTTTCTTTTCTTTACATATTTATCTTACTTGGTGTTCTCTGAGCTTTATTTGGGGATACTTTCAATTATTATCATTATGGTTTCAAATATTTCTTCTGGTCCTTTTCCTCTTGAATTACCACTGTGTGTAAATTATACCTTTTGTAGTTTTCCCACAGCCCTTCAATACTTTTCTGTTTTGTTTTTATTGATTTTTGTTCTCTTTGCTTTTCAGTTTTAGAGGTTTCTATTGTTATATCCTCTAGCTCAGAGATCTTTCCTTAGCCATGTCCAGTCATCTAATAAGCCCAGCAAAGATATTTTTCATTTCTGTTAGTGTTACTGTTTGTTCTCTTACATTTTTGATTCTTCCTTAGGATTTCTATTTCTCTGCTTACACTGCTCATCTGTTCTTGTATGCTGTCTACTTTATCTATTAATTAGCATATAAATCATAGTTGTTTTAAATCCCTCGTCTGATAAGTCCAACATCATTGCCATTGCTGGTGCTGATACTTACTGTGCCCTTCAAATTGTATTTATTGCCTTTTAGTGTTACTTAGAACATTTTCTTGATAGCTGGAATATGACATGATAAACTAGATACAAGGAATTGGGAAAATAGGTCCTTAGTAATGTGGTGGTGAGGACAGGAGAGAGGAAAAATTCTATAGTCCTATGATTAGGAATCAGTCTTCCAGTGACCCTGTGCCTCTGGACTGTGAACTTTCAAATGTTCCTCTGGGTGGACTTTCTTTTTCAGTCCCTCCGTGGGTGGGACAGGATGGCTATAGTCAGCTACAGATGATTATTTTCCTTCCCTAGGCCAGTTAAATTCTAATTATATCCCAGTAGGTAAGGCTCTGGTTAACTAGTTTCCTGTGAGGTCAGATGTTGTTAAGAACAACAGAGTGCCCTGATGTATTTCAAAATAGTTTATGGGCCAGAAGCCCAAGGGGATTTTTCTCCAATATTTACTGTGAGGACCTGGTCTAGTTTCTGGAGCTAAATTTCAATCTATGATGGGAACCCTTATGATAAGGTTCTGTTGGAGATTTTAAGTCTCAGATTTGTTCACACAGAGCCTCCTGAAACTTACCAATTGTAGCTCAGGTTTCCCTGCCCAGGTACTGGTTCCCACATAGATTCTGCTTGTAAGTCTCTGCTCCAGTAAGCCTTGATTCCCTACATTCACCTGTCTGACCCCTCCAATCTCACAGGACAGTGGCTTGCCCTGTGGCCTCCTCTCCCTTATGGATCTAAGAAGATTTGTTGATTTTTCAGTCTGTTCAGCTTTTTACTTGCTGTCATAATGGAGTGATGACTTGCACATTCCTTACGTGCAGAAGTGGAAACTAGAAGCCCCTCCTTTTCTTTTTAAACTCTGGTCCCTGATCAGCAAGTAGTTACAACCCAAAGCAATCTACAACGCAAAGCAAAGTGTGCCCCCTAAATAACAGCATTACATACAAATCTAGCTATGCAAGTACAGTGTGAAAAAATGTGTGTTATAAGAACTTTTAAGAATATAGTTTATTTTACATTGATTACAAAGATAGTATATAAGCAAAGTCCACATTTAAAGGCTTATTATAAACTCCTTTTTCTAGAATTATATTTAGAATATGACACTTAAGTGAATGAAGGGGGAGAAAGAGTCTGATTTACCATTCTCCAGTTTTCAGATCGGTACCTGGCACATTCTAAGAGCTAAATAACGGTCTAATAAAAAGTAGTTGAAGAATCCTACAGGCAAGTTAGAACATGAAATAAGGTGCATTTTCCTCCTGCAGGGAAATGTACTGAAACACCAGGAGAGACAAAGATGCCAGCAGTTAAGCCTACCAAGTACTCCATAATTTAAACCAATCCATTACTAGAAAAATGCTCAAATGAAATGTAAAATGGTTTTAAATTAGAGTCTGCTTATAACACAAAAAAAGCTCCACTAAATCCACATTTAAATAAACACAATATTTTAGAAGGCAAGTTTAATGTTTTAATGATATATAGTGGAAAATAAATTAAATCAGCTTTATAATTAAGCTTAAAAGATCTCCTAGTCTATAAAATTATTCTTCAGAGAATCATTTTCCCACAAGATATGCAAAAATTAAAATAAACTCAAACATGTGGGCCAGTTGTTCCTCCGATATGAATTTAGCCTCAGAACTATCTAAAGAATAAGCAGATTGTGCAAATTTGGAATACTACATACAAGGAGATAAAAGGTCTTTAGGTTGTTTGACTGATCTTGTTTGTAACTGAGAATATCAAACCTAGGGAGTCATTGTCCTCTAGTTTCTTTTTCCCCCCAACATCCAACTTCCCTACAGGTCTCATAGACTCTGCTTTCTAAGTGGATATCCTCGTAATCCACAGCCTGGACTGAATCTATAGTCTTCTTACTGGTACTTTTTTCTCTAGTCTTACCCCTCTAATCTACTAGCCCTCACTATATCTAAAACTGTTTTTTCTAAAATAACATATTACTTTCATCATCCCTCTGCAGTTTTATAATCTTCTGGAAAGAGTTCAAACTTCTGAGCATAGCAAGATGGGTTTTTGTTTTTTTTTTTATAACCTGGCCACTACTTACATCTTCAACTCTATTTTTAGCTTCATAACCAGACTCCAGCTATCTGGCACCACTGGCCAGTCCCAAAGTAGGTGAGGATCTCCCTGACCTCGATATGAAACTAGGCCCACTTGCTATATGGCTGCATAACCCTTTCCTAGAGTACAGCAATTAAGTATGTGCTTATCCCCAAAATATAACCAGTAAAGATAGTTTTGTTTAAATTTGGAAGTCAAATAATAAATGTTAAAAATGTGTGGTTAATGGACCTACCAATCATTATCACTAACCTTCTCTGTCAAAAACTAGCTGATCCATAGCCGTGAGGATGACGGTCACACCCCAGGAACAGAGCAGCATGCTGAGCAGGAAGAAGCCAGGATCCCTGAGCACTTATGGCTCTGGACTGCCGAGCCCCACATTTTTATGTGAGATAGAGATACACATCTATCATGTTTAAGCTATTGTTATTTGGGGTTGTTAGCTGAAACTACGCTACCAATTATTTCTTCTCTTGAATGAACAATTAGTTTCTATGCTATACTAGATGTACGCTGCTTTTAATGCAAGTGTTTGTGATTAGGTCAAGTACCTGGCTTTTAAAATACACCAGGGAACAGCTTACCTACAAATTTAAATAAACCCAAACAGATGGCAATAGAGCTCAGATTTTTTTCAAGTACTGAAATTCTGAAAATATCTTCCATATGCAGCAGTCCTGACATAATTTCCACCTGATAGCTCATCTATTATTTGCTGCTACCTGTTTTTCTAATTTTCATCCATGCAGATGCACAGAAAAGCTGTGCTATCCACCCAGAACTAATAAAATAAAGAATATAGAAAATCTTGAGCATCGCAGAAAATAGCCAGCAAGGTCAAAGTAAATTATGAACACCAGATATCATCTATTCCATTGAAAGATTAATCATTCAAGAAGAGTTTAAACAAATAAACAGGAGAGTGAAAAAACAAAAGCTTTTAAATAAAGTTAGAACCTTCTCTGTCAAAAGCTAGCTGACTAAAAACTTGCTTTTATAAAATCCTTTGGAAAGAGATCTATGTTTCAAATTATATTTTGATGATGTTTCTGAAAATATAATATATGAATAACTGGGTCTAAAGAACACTCACCACTGATAAGAAAGCATTTGCCAGTTGAGGAAAAACAAGGTAAACCTTTTCATGAGAAAATGAAGATTAGATCAAAACTCTGTTTTAAACATTTTACACCACAACTTTTACTCAAAATCATGCCAAAGATCATTCAAGTAAAAAAAGCAAAAAACAACAAAAAAGTTACCTAGTTTTCTAGAGCTGCCACAAGTGAGAACACTTTCAGTAACAGTATTTTGTTTTGCAGACAAACCTATAACTTTATTTTATATGTAATCAACCTATTTCTTTTCCTATAATTTGCTCTAGTTTAACACAATTTTAAGATAAAATAATTTCTACTATCAATTTTTTCTAAATTAGGAGCTCAATTTTCTGTTCTAAAGTTTCAACTTAAAATTTTATTTTAGGAAACTAAATGGTTCCTATTTGTCAAAACATAAAAGTAAGAAAACAGACAATTCCAAATATAGGTACTCAGGAAGGAGAAACAGGTCTTGAAATTGCCAGGTTATAAATCACTACTTGTAAAAAAATAAAAAAATAAATAAAAAAACTTTAAAATAGATATTTAACATAAGCTTAATATAGGTTTTAAAATATTTAAAGCTACTATATTTAAGTTCTAAGTTATATAAGTCATTTTCTTGACTTCACCATTAAGTGGACACAACAAACAAAAATGATTAACTGAGAGAAACCACTCACATGACTTAAAAAGTCAAAACATACCCCAAAAGGGCAAATAATGTTTAGTCTGTAAATTTTAAAGGCTATGATGATAAAAGCTATTTTTACCTTATCAAAATACTTATTACTCATATTCTGTCTACTCCTAAAATAATTTGGGAGGATGTTTAACTTAAGTCTTAGAAGTCAGGCAAAGTTTTCCTTAGAAGTCATTTTCTTAACACCTATGAAGTTACTTTCCCTTTCAGGGGCAATAGAATCATCCTCCAAACCTAAAGTCGAGTTAGGAAATGGAGGTGGAAAAGCATTTCTTTCCATCAACAAAGAGCCAAGAGCAGTAGGCAGTGATTAAATAAGGCAAAAAAGAAGGGAAAGCCAGGTAATCAACCTACTGGGGCGGATCCATCAGCTCCCATATGTAAGAAAGGCATGTCTGATTGCTGGGCAAGAGCTGTGCATAGCCAGCTTTTTTGCACAAAAGCCAGGGTATGTTGGGAACAAAGGGGAGAAGAGAGTTTTAAAAATTAAATAATTCAGCCAAGTACAAATGGGGTAGCTGAAATCAGAGAGAAATGGCAAGGACTTGGGGTGAAAAAGAAAAAGACTAACAGGACAGTAAGCAATAGACACAGACAATGAAAATAGAGAAGAGACGGAAGATGATCTCACTGCGTCTAAATACCAAAGCAAAGCCCTGACAAGTATCTTGTGGGAACTCTTCCTGTATGCGGGGAGTGAATACAAGCAACTGTACACCCATTAAGGCCCCCAAGTATACCTTACTGAATAGTATGATAGAGTAACACTAAATTTGGAATTTTGGGGTTACACAGATCCAATTCTCTAATATAATTGCCATATATTAGAGAATTTGAGCAATTACTTAACCACACTTACGTACTGGATTTCACATCTGCAAAAATGACAACACTTAACATCTATTTTGCAAAGATGTATGAAGATTTAAAAAGATAATATACAAAGTCTGTCCTGAAAGTACTGAGCTAATGTCAAGTTAATTAAAACCGTTTGTACAGCCAATACTTTTGGGACAGACCTTGCATGTCCCTGGCTAGTGCCTCAATAATGTGAATTCTCCTTCCTCTCATCACCTTGGACAGCATTGTTCCACTCTAGCTCCATCCCCTATCTGTAGCACATGCAACAGTTGAGAAAGAGTGGGGAATATTCTGAACACTTAACCACTACCTATCCCCATCCCACCCTCAAATTAAAAATTTAGAACAGAAAAACTTAAAATGTTTAACTATGAGAAAACATTTACTCAGCATAAATTGGAGACCTACCTTTCCCAATTTACCAATTCATTCAATGAACATTGATTTGCTAAATTAGTCCAGACAACAGTTTTAATTTCTTCAGTAGAAGGGGTATTTGGCAGGGAAGTCTATCTACACATTTAACAGCAGACAGACAGTCCCTACCTAGTTCCTTAACTAACAGTCTCATCCTGCCTCTTGGGTCCTTCCTCACATCAATTATCCAGCTCATTAACCTTCCAATTCTCCCCCTCTGACTCCCTATAACACCATTTAAACATCTCCTATTTGAAAACAAATGAGAACAACAACAATCTAATTTCTACCTCAGGCAGCCCTAAACACTGTCCTTTTTCCTCTCTCTACTAATGAAGCTTCTAGGAGATCACCACTTTGACTTTCCTTACTTCTTCACCATCCTCAACCTGCCCTAATCTGCCTTATGTGGCCAACACCGGCACTGGGCCAGGTCACCAATGGTATTCACATTGCCATATCCAAGGGACATTTTCAGTCCTTCTCTTCCCTGTCCTCTTGGCTATATTTTACACTGCCCACCACTTACTCATTTCTTCTGGAAATACACCCCCTTTCTTTCTGCTTCTCTAAGGGAATATATTCCTATTTTTTTCCTAATTTTCCATCCATTTCTCCTTAGAATCTGTCAGTCTTTCACTCACCTACCCCCACCTTCCTTGTGTAAAATCTACCTTCCTTGCGTAAAATCTACTCCGTCAGCACCTTAAATGTTTTTTTTCTCTCATTTTGCTTTGTATCTTAATGAGATAGAACTTCTTTGTGTTTCTTAAGCCTTTGTAATTCTTGTTTTGTGAATTATGTTGGTATTTTAAATTGTTCAATTACAGTTTGTATTCAATATTATTTTGTATTAGTTTCAAGCATTTTGTGTCATTCTCTAACAATAGTTCTTAACCTTTTTAGATCACAGACTTCTTTGAGAATTCAATGAGAAGCGTGGACCTGTCCCACAGAAAATACTTTTAACACACATTTTTGCATAACATTTCAGGGTGTTAATCCAAAAACCTTCTAGGTGAAGAAGCCCTGTCCTACACATGCTTTTAGGGCAATCTTATCCACTTTGAGACTTCAATCCTCTTTCTATTGATTACTTTGGATCTATCACTATAACTTCACATCTTGCTCTTAAACTCCAAACCCATATTTCTGACTACCTTTTTTATTTCTCCTTAGATGTAATTCAGAGACATTAAATTCAATGTGTCAAAAAATACATATTTGACAAAGGGGGAAAGAGCACAAAATGGAGTTAAAATAGCCTCTTCAATAAATGGTGTTGGGAGAACTGGATAGGCACAAGTGAAAAAAAGAAAGAAAGAAACAAACAAACAAACAAACTAGGCCACTATCTTACACCATACACAAGAATAAAATCAAGATGGATATAAGACTTAAAACATATGCCATGCCACCATAAAAATGTCAGAGGAAAACATAAGCAATAAAATCAGATATCTCACGCAGCAATATTTTCACCAATATTTCTCCTAGGGCAAGGGAAATAAAGGAACAAATAAGCAAAAGGGACTACATCAAACTAAAAATTTTCTACTCAGCTAAAGAAAACATCAGCAAAATGAAAAGAGAACCAACCATATAGGAAAACATATTTGCCAATGATGCCTCTCCATCATTGGCAACAGTTTGATCTCCAAAATATATTAAGAGCTTATATGAATCAACACCAGGAAATAGACAACCAAATTAAAAAATGGGCCAAGGACTTGAACAGACTCTTCTCCGAAGAGGAAATACAAAGGGCCCACAGGCCACAGGCGTACGAAAGAATGCTCAACATCACTAGCCATCAGCGAGATGCAAATTAAAACCACAATGAGATACCACTTCATACCTGTCAGAATGGCCATCATTAACAAATCAACAAGTGCTGGCAAGGATGTGGAGAACCCTGGTGCACTGCTGGTGGGAATGCAGAGTGGTAGAGGCACTATGAAAAACAGTATGGAATTTCCTCAAAAAACTCAAAATGAAACTGCCTTTTGATCCAGTGATTCCACTGCTAGGATTATACCTGAAGAATCCTGAAATACCAATTCAGAAGAACCTATGCACCCCTATGTTCATAGCAGCACTATTTACAATACCCACGTGCTGGAAATAGCCTAAGTGACCATAATTAGATGAATGGATCAAAAAACTGTGGTACATTATGCAGAAAAAAGAAGGAATTCCTACCTTTTGCAATAGCATGAATGGAACTGGAAAGTATTATGCTTAGTGAAATAAGCCAGGTGACAAAAGACAAATACCATATCATCTCACCTAATACAGGAACCTAATGAACAAAACAAATGAACAAAATAGACCTAGAGGCATGGAAACAAGGAACAGATTGACAGTGAGCAGAGAGGAGGGGGGAGGGGGAGAAAGGAGGAAAGAAGAGGAAGAGTTTAATCAGGGAACTAGTATAAATCACCCATGGACATGGACAACAAGGTGGGGATTGACTGTGGGAGAAGGGATGAGGTGGGTGGGTGGGGCAGGAAAGAGCAATGGGGGAAAAGAGGGAACAAATGTAATACAACAATAAATCAACTAAAAAAAGAAAAGAAAAAAAGAAATAAAATCACCTCTTCACTGCCATTCAAATCCTATTCCTTCTTTGTCAGGTTAAGAGACAACCGACCAAGGAACAGGCTCAGCTGGGCTCAAAGGTAACTCCCCATGTCCAAATATGCGCAAGGGTACACCCAAACTGAGCCAGCCAAAAGTAGGAAGTTCAGTATAGGAAGACACTGAGGTTTGGCTGGCTGCTGCAGAACCTCCTTGTCAGGGTTTGGGGCAGGGTAGCTAAGCAGAAGGGCTGTAGACAGGGGAAACGATGCAGCCAGAAGAACAGGAGATGGAAACAGTCGCCTTGCTTCCTCTACCAGCTTTCTGGTTCCCAGTTTCAGGTGAACTGTGTGACTTTGTCTAGCATTAAATTCTGTGAGCTGCAATGACATTCTTATATCTTTTCTTTCATGTAAAATCACGAGTAGGTTTTTGTTTCTTGCAAACATACCATTCCTGAAGATCAACAACAACAACAAAAAAATACTTCAGACTTTAGTTTACGAAGGTCCTCTTTGACTAGTAGAAACAATTACATTCCTGCTTTGTTCTGGTAGCATCATCTAGTGGCAAATATGTTTTTATAATTTTATAATTTAATTATTTCCTATGCAACTTTTACTTAAATGTGTAGCTTCCACTGACAATCTATAAAAACACAGCAAAGGTTTTTAAAAATAATTATCTAAAGGTAAATTTTTACCATCCTCTCAATTTCATCACAATGCAAGTTAACAAACAGGACGACATATTCTTACTTAAAATAACTTCTTGACAGAAAAACAACAAAATTGTTGTAGGTTGTCAAAAGATGGTAAAGATGGTAAAAAAAATAAAATATATATATATATACATATATATATATTTTTTTTTATAGAAAAGTATTTATTTATGTCAAAACATGTACCACCAACAAGCAAACCATTACAAACTGGGGGATTTTACCTGCAAAATAGATGACCAACAGTAATCTATTAAGAATTCTTACAAATTCGTAAGGAACAAGAGAAGTAACAGAAGTCATTCACAAAGTACAAAACAAAGAACATTTTAAACATTCCAGGTTTTGCCTAACCACAATATGAGATGAGATGAGAGAGCATACGGCCAATGGCGTTAAGTATGGAGCGGGCACTGTGAAAAACTGCTAACAAACTTTTCGTTGGCAACATGATATGTACCCTTCAGCCTTACACATTTCTTAATTCCTTCTAGGAAAAATAAAACTATATAAAGGTTTACTTAGATTACTGTGGTCAATAATAATAGGCTAAGTAGGTCACGGTGAATCCACTTGATGAAATACTGTGCACACATCCACATGGCTGAAATATCTGACATGGAAAGATGTTCACCACTATGTTTAGTCTTAAGTAGAGGCTACAAAACAGTGTAATCAGGTGAACACATTTCATAAACATAAAATGTGTGCTGAGAAAGTCTAAGGGGATAGACAGCAAAGATGATGCTTTCCTTTTTGTTTATTTAAATTTCTACAATGTGTGTATATTGTAGAAAGAAGCAAAAATGTGTGCATTTTTACTTCTTTTTAATAGGAGTTCATGGAACTTGAGTTCAATAGAAAAATCTTAATTTCAAAGCATCACAGTTTGCATTGAATGGAATCATTTCTGGTGTTTTTAAATGCATCTGTTCAAAAATCAAAGTTCATCATTTTGGTTGAAACAATGTCTGAGAATCAAGTGGCCATGTAAATAAGGAAGCAAACAGGCATAACATGGCAAGAGAGCATGGATATATTTTATTTTAAGCATGCACAATAATATGCAAAATATATCTTAGAAAAGGAAACAGGTCTACATATGCACACATACCTATATACACAATTTTCTTATGTAGTCAGAAAAAATTAGAAAAAATGGAAAAAGTAGAACCTCAAAATTATGTTAGTTATTATACTAACATCATTAATATACTAACCAGGAACAATAACCACCTTACCAAATAAAACATCTCATTCATTCCTATGTCTAATAACTGAAGAAAATGAATGTCTGAAGTCACTTGAATATCTATGATAGGCTTTCTTAAATTTTTTTTTATTTCTGAAGAACACTCACTCTTGGTTTACCAACCAAAACTTCTAGTACTAACTTCTGATGAAAAGCACAGTTAGGAGATATTTTTCTTAAAGCTTTATAACAGCTATCATTAAAACACTCTAGAAGAGATCAAAGATACAATGTCGCTTTGAGAAAATCATAACTGAGATAGAAAACTGATACTCAGTACTATTTCTCTCAAACTCACTACCTGAAGTGAAACATATCAAACAGTAATTAGGTGCAAGAAGGAAAGAAGAAATAGAAGATAAAATTCTTACCGCTCAGGAGAGCTAACTAAGCTCTGGAATACAAAGTGCCTGACCATTCTCTTCTCTAGTCTTCCAACACAAGGCAGACAAGATTCTTTACTAATTGTTATATTATCTCCTCTTAAGATTGTTTCCTATGCACTGATGAATACAGATTGCTAATCTAAAAGGCACTACCCCAATAAAAAATAAAATCCTGAAAGGTATTTTGCAATCTTTATGGTAATAACTGACTCAGGCAAGAAACACACACTAATAAATGCTTTAGAAAAATAAGTGAGAGTTTGTTGAGAAACACAAGTATTTGTAGTCTCAGAATAACTCCCCACAGATTACCTATTCAGTACAAAGGGGTGGGGAGAAGTTCATTACTCTTTGGAAACAATTAGATACCACTGTAAACAAATGGTCAAAGTTAGCACCACCAATAATAAGGCAAACTGACTCAAGAGATTCCTGATAGAAACACTGAGGACATAACATCACTTCTGTGGTTTTCCTGCCAAAAATGCATTATCTGAATCTAATCAGAAAGAAGCATCAGGCACAAAACTGAGAAACATTCTGCAAAGCAACTAGCCTATAGTCTTTAAAAATATGAATGTTAAGAAATATAAAGAAAGATCAAAGAGTTATTATATTTAAAGGAGACTAAAGATACATGATAAATGCAATATATGATCTTGGATTGGACAAAATCATATTTCCTACAGACAAGAAACTGAATATGAGCTATGTTTTACAGCATTGCATCATTGTACCACAGTTACATAAGAGCCCTTCCCTGTTCCTAGGATATACATGCTCAAGTATTTAGCATTCAAGGACCACAAGGTCTGCCACTTAACCTCAATAGATCAGAGAGGCTGAGAGCAAGAAAATAAATGCAGTAAAATGTCAACAACTGGTGAATCTAGGTGAGAATCATTGTACTGTTCTTCCAGCTCTTTAGTAACTGAAATTCTTTCTTATTAAAAAGCTTAAGTAAAAAGACAAATCTTCCTAAAAAAACTTTTCTTTCCACACTTCCCTTTTCCATTGCAAGTAGTAGGATCAAAGCTACACCCAAAGATAGGGGAGGAGGAAAGCTGATGAATCCTGATTCTGGTTCTCTTCTGGGCAGAGCTGCTGTGCTACTCTGGGCCTGCCCAGGCATACAGTTTATATTACATGAGAAAGAGAAATCCCTTCCTTGTTTTTAAAATAATCTTAAAAGAAACAAATTGGTATTCAGATTATTATGATTATGTCAAATCTTTCCAAAATCCAAGACAGTGTACATAACTAAAAGTAGCCTTTTAGTGTCGGCTCAGTCATGCCCAGACTCCCAGGTTTGGTTCTGGTGGCACTGCCGTGCTCTCCACACACAGCACGCTCATAGGCTGCCACCTTCACCAACTAAATCCTTCTTGATCCTTCAGGCTTGGCCCGAGCATTGTCTCACCAGGAAACCTTCCCTTTTGAAGGCCCAGGTTAGATGAAGCACAGTTTCCAAGCTCCTATGACACTTATTCACACTACTGTCATAGACCTCATGACACCACACTGAACCTGTGTGCTATGCCTTTATTTTCTACTTCACATCTCTATTTTAGCACATATTGAAGTACCTAAAAAGCATTTCTGTCCGTGCCTAAATTAGACACAGCAGGAATAATAACAGATAAAAATCCTCAACTGGGAAAGTAACTAGATTCAAAGCATAAAAATGTTTCCTAAGATATTTCTGGGCTGGTTAAGCAAGCTGGGAAAAACTGTCATCCAAGAAACTATTACCATTTCAAGCATCTACAAATACTTAATCCTTAAGGAAAGTGAGGCAAGAAGCTTCCGAAGGTACAAGTACAGGGAAATGTTCTAGAGCTTTGACAGCATGTACGTATAAGAAATACAATATTTTAGGATAACTTCTAGCCCTCTTATTAACACTTTGGTACCCTTTTACAGAATTTTTTTTTTTTTTTTTTTAATATAAGCCTGGGCTGGCAATTAACTTCATTTAATTCATATAAGGGGCTTAAATTTAGGGTAGGTACCTACTGCACCACTGTATATTTCTGTTACAATGTAAATTCAATTAAAATTAAAGGATATTTACATCAAAAGCTGTCTTTCTTAGGAAAGCAGGCTTATCATTTCAAGTTTTCAGTGATAACAAAAACTTGTCAATTATCTTACGTTACCCATGAGATCTTTACCCCCATCAAGATGTAATATCTGGGTGACATACATAAAAGGAAACTAAGAAACTAATTCGAAAAACCTCTTAGGCTAGTAAATATAAAGTTTACTTAATCTTTCATTTTCAGCATACTCTACTCTACTCTATTTAGGTTAATTTGATTAAGACACACAAATATACACATGAAGCCCATAAAATGACAAATGTAAGTGTCCACTAAAAGGTAAAGGGAAAAAAAAAGCATTTAAAAGCTAAGCAAGTTAATTCATTTTTCTCTGCCTCTCCTTACTAGATACAACTTTCCTTTTGTCTATGCTTAACCAGTCCTTCACAACCCAATTCAGGCATCTGTACATCTAACAAACTGATCCTAATCAAACAAAACCACAACATGAACTTGATCCACACACTTACTTATACTTTAGTCACATGCACTTATGTATGAAATTTGAATTTAATTTTTTAGTTAATTATGAAGTAAATACAGTTTCTTATCTATTAGGAGTTTTATTTTCTTTATTGTAGAAATGTTTATTATCCACCTCTTCCAAAGGTTTATTTAGCCTAATACTCTACAATAATCTAAGATTTATGTTATGCTGGCATTTCCAAATCAATTGTAATTAAGTGATACATAACATCTAAAAAATAAGAAGTTAGTATAGCCTTAAAACATCACTAAGTAGCAAAGTAGAAGCAACTTTAGACTGGGAGACCCAGGGTTGCTCAAGTAATACAGAGACAACAGCTATAAAGAATTCCTTTTTCCCTTGGAATTGTTTTTTTTAAATATAGATACATATATATACATACATACATTTAAATCAAGTAATGTTTGTTTTTTTTTAAATACCCAAACATATGCCCTTAAAGATGTTTTCAAAAGTTCTGCCACTAAAAGTGTCAAAATAACGTGGAAATTTCCAGGCACCCAAAGAGAGAATATAATTATCCAAGTTAATTTTGGAAAATGTTAAATCTGGAAATGTTATGTTTATTAAAAATTATATGAAGTGTTTTAGTAATGTGATTACTAGCAATACAAGGTTAAAACTTACATTAGGAATTTTTCTTCAATTTAGTCCATAAGAAACTATTTTAATTACTTATTATAGCTGTGTATTAACAGAATGACTAAGACTCTCCTAAGCAGATGTAAACCTCAGAGAACAAAACAACATCACCCACATCCCCTTGCTTGGTGAGTTCTTCTTTATTTCTATTATTCACCTACACATAGAATATCTAGAGAGGGTAATATTCTCAGAACTTATTTTTCTGCTTGAAATAAGGTGAAGAAAATAACAGCAACACATAGAAAATTCTACATGAGATCTTCTACCTACAAAATTCAGTGTTTCTTTCCTGAAGTCTTGAGCTGTCCATATGCATATATTGCTTCTGAATTACAAGCTGATTACATTTAAAATCATTCTGTAGGAGAAAAATGATGACATTTTATGATGTTAAATTACCAAGTATAAACTGAGGGTGTATATAAAAGTTCTCTAGAGTAAGCTGTTGTTTTTTAATACATTCTACTAAATTCATGAATAGAAAAATCCAGCACTGCTCAGAAGAACAAGGGTGTGCCAGGAGCACACAGTGGGAACAGGAAGATCAGAAAGCTGCGTGTCAGGAGGGCTGTGAGTAGGCACGACCTGTTTCAGGCCCCTGGGCTGAGGAGGCCCCGTTGCATGCCAACCACCCTCCAGCAACTCTATTCTGACCCATTTCCTCACAACCAAATCAGTGCAGGTTATTTATGATCCATTTTTTGATGCAAATACAGATGTCAAATAGAAAGGGAGAAAAGAAACACTGACTACTCTATGAAGACTTGTAATTTATAGAAATAATTTTGAAATTAATCACACACTTGTGAAAAATTATTTTTCAAATGATACATAACTCTGTACTATATGTTATGTAAACCAGAAATAATATCCTTGTATATATTATCAAGAAACATTACATTTGTCCTTGTAACAAAATCAAAAATCAACATCAGAAGATGGCCCAGTTCTATGATTTTAAAAATATCCAATTTATGCTTAAAATGTAACTCTAACCTTATACTTAAAATTTTCCTGCAGTATAAAATAAAGGTTTATCTTATATCCCAAATTATAATTGATTCTAATAAACAGTATAGGATTAATGTATTATCAAACATCTGAAAACCATTTATGATAGAAAAGTTAAAAAAAAAAATCAAGAGTGTACTAGGAAGCTTTTTAGCTCAGCAGAGGAACAAAACAACCACCACAAACAAGAAGGGAAGCACCCTGGAAAGCTGCCACCCAGGCAGGGTTTTATTTTATTTACATCATGATTATATTTTAACTATTTTCCACTAAAATATGTCACATATAAAAATTCATGTAATTAAACCAAAACAAACAAATGCTAAGAGGACACAAAATCAACTGTGTTTTCATGTTTTTATTTGGTATGAAACACCTTGGAAAACCAGTACCTTATTTTCGGTAATAAAAGCCCCCATTTTAGGTAAGCAGAAAAGAAATCTTTATTAAGTTGACTTAATAAAGCAACTTGGTTACCTGCATAAAGGTTTTGATTCAAAATCCTTTTATACTTAGGGATAATGCCACTAAAGATTTACTTTCCAAATAGTATCCTATTTGGTCTCATATCAATGGAGACCAATAAAATAAATTGCTATTACTTGAGCAATTTTCATCCTCTGACACAAAGAGCAAAAGAATTCTGTATGTCACAACATCTACAGGTCACATGTGAGTTCTAATCTTTCTTTCAATGAAATTCCTTTGTAAAGAAAATATTGTAAAAATACTAACATTTCTAGCTTGTCCATCAAAGGGAATTTATTTTAACTAAAACATTAAAGTTAAAACAGTTTGGCACATACTTAGCAGGGGAGGCTATTCTCTCATCAGCCAGTCAATAATAAAGAGTGAATAAACCAGTTTCTGGCTCTAGAGATGGTTACTTTCCCTTTTGTGCACGTACATCAAAAAATATACCGTGAGACTAAATCAAGTTCCTAAATTCAAGGAAAAAGATCAAATTTTAAATGTTGCATCTTCAATGTATAATCATGTAAAAATAAAAAATTTCTCAATCAAAAAATCTCCTTCCCTGTCACAGGGAAAAGGTCAACTTTCTATTTCATACCTCTTTTCTTTTACATCAGGAGTATAATTTTATAAAAACAGCTAAAGCCAATATAAATTCCTCATGGGAAAAAAACTATTAAAATAAAATTCTTTTTTTATCAACACAGAAATTTTATTTCATCAACCCTAATTTCAACAAAAAGGGAAAATGAAACTTTCACAGAAACTTTAGAAAAATATTTGGTAAATATAACCTCATGCTGCAATAGCCTTGTAGTCTATTAAATGCCAACATTTTAAAAACAAATTTCATGAAAGAGGCATAAACCAAGAGCGATGCAATTACTAAAAAATTCATTTATATTGAAAAATGTGATTCGTGTTCGAGTGACAAAAGGGGGGAAATCCAGTGGAGCACTCCATATTCTATTGACAAACTTCCAAGTCTTTTCCTCCTACTAACCAGATAAAAACCATTTTGCGTGCTCCCTGCTTTCATCCCATTTTTCTGGCACAAAGTGAAAATGTTTTCAGCCCATAAAGTGCTGCCAGCACTAATTGTGATCCCAAGTCCATCCACTTCTTGTTATCTTAACTTTTATAGTAGTAGCTCAAGATACTAACCATCTCCATTCCAGACCACCTATTAAAATGGTCTTCTTGCTTTTGCACTTTCCCCTGTATAATCCATTCTCCACAGAGTGGCCTCAGCAATCTTTTTAAAACATGAATCTTGTCAATCCCCTGTTAAAAATCTCTCAATGGCTTTCAACCTGTCTTACAAAAAAGTAAGAGTCACATGACAGGCTGCAAGACCCTTTGTAATTGGATCTCTGCCAACCTCTCCTTGCTCCTTTTTTTTTCACGCTGGCCTCCTTCTGTCCTACAAATTAGGTTCTCAGCCTTGGAACTACTGACACTGGGCAAAACAGATCTTCACTGTGGGCACTGTCTTTGCAGTGTAGGATGGTCAGCATCATCCCTGGCCTCTCCCCACTTGGTGCCTAAAGCACCATCACTCCATTTTCCCATAAATATGTCAGCAGACATCACTTTTAAAGAAGCCAAGCTCATTCCTTCTTCATGGTCTTTTACCTCTCATTCCCTCTATCTGAAATAATTATCCCCAATACTCAAGCTGTATGACTAGCTCCTTGTCATTTTTATCTTAGCTTAGCTATTTTGGCCTTCTCAGAGAGGCCATCTCTAATCATCCTAAGCAAAGTTGCACCTACTTGTGTTTTAGCCCAGCTCTTAACAAAACAGAGTATAAAGAAAGTGCTCAAAAATAATTTGAAAGAACACAAAAACATCACTATTTACAAAAAACACTTAAGTGGCAAAATCATAATACTTAATACATAACACCACAGCAGCACTTATATAGTACTACTCCTATATATTGTATTTGCTGCATCTTTCAAATGTATACATTCTAATGCACCATTAATTCTTTCTGGTAGTGTTATTGTCAGTTATAGGGAAAGTATACGTATTCACTATACATTAACAAAAACAGCCCAATGCCAAAGCATGCTTCTATAGAATGAGGACACAGAGAGGTATTTGAGCT
The DNA here is from genome assembly GCA_004026585.1 of Noctilio leporinus. Lineage (NCBI taxonomy): Eukaryota > Metazoa > Chordata > Mammalia > Chiroptera > Noctilionidae > Noctilio > Noctilio leporinus. The sequence goes on from PVIW01012504.1 coordinate 19,621, forward strand.
TTTCAGAAGAACATCCAACCTACAGCTAAAAATAAACATAACAGAAGGAATCATGTTATCATGTACCCAAATAGTGCACTATTACATCTGAGCAGCCAGTATTTAATTTATCTTTAACATCTAAGTGGGCATGCAGAGGTCAATAATTTTGATTTTTAAAAAGACAGAAAAATGTAACTTCAGTTATTTTGGAAGCAAAAGGCCATAATGAATTAAATATGAGAGTTAAATCTTAACAGAGTAACCATTTTGTGTTTTTATGTGTAGACTGGTAAAATCCAGGGATATGAACCATATGTTGATTAGTTAAACCTTGCAAATTAGTAGTCTCTAAATAGTTTATCCCCATCAGATTTCATTAATTTCAAAAAGAGACTAATTCACTTATATCACAGGGTTCTTTAAGTTACTTCTGGAGTTGTGCTTGATATAAGTACTTTGAATATATGTACATTTCTTCAGAACACTAGTACAGTTTTTTAAATGATCACATCACTGCGCTGAATTGCTAAAATATATTTCTTGATATTTAAAAATTATCACTGATTTTAGAAACTCATTCATTAGAGCATTTACATTACAACTTTCAGACAAATGTGATCGAACAGACCAGTGTGTGAGTAGGAGGAAAAAGCTAGCACATACCAGTTGTGCACCATGAGTTTCTGCACAGCCAGAAGAGCGTTGTAGCGAACCTGCTGGTCTTCATGGTGCATGTGGTTCATCACCAGTTGCTTCCCACCAAGCTGTTCAATAACCCTGCAGAATAGAAGCCACTTTGTGAAGATGCTGCAATTACTTTCGAACTCGTGCTGTTAGTCAGCAGAAAACCAAGATACCAAAGTGACAAGGAATTTTAAAAAGAAAAGTTACAACATAGGTTAAGTAAACCAACACATGCCTTTTTAACATTGTTTTCTCCACTTTTGAATTTCTAATGGTAAATCTTCTGAATTTCTAATATCAACCTAATTGCTATTCTCATTTCCTAACCCAGGCAAGTATCACCTATTTGGGTATCTCATATAGTACTGTGGATTAGTTTTCTAGGTAGTTGACCATTAACTTTTTTAGTACCAGTATTATTGGTTTGCTTAAAATCAGTATACTGAGCATCATCTAATATCCATAATAATATCAGGTTAATATTAAGTCCACCAGTGGCCATACTATGAGACAGATGTGGGCTCAGGTGAAAGTAGCAGGGAACGCAGGTTTAAAAACCACCCAGTAGAAGTCTTACCTTTTCCTGGATTTTTTGGTATAGTCGGTGGGAATGCAGGCTGGTGCAGCCACTATGGAAAACAGTATGGTGTTTCCTTAGGAAACTAAAAATGGAACTGCCGTTTGATCCAGCAATTCAGGACTATACCTGAAGAATCCTGAAACACCAATTCATAAGAACCTACATACCCCTATGTTCATAGCAGCATTATTTACAATAGCCAAATGCTGGAAACAGCCTATGTGCCCATCAGTGGATGATTGGATCAAAAAACTTTGGTACATTTATACAATGGAATACTACACAGCGGAAAGAAAGAAGGAATTCCTAACCTTTGCAACAACATGGATGGAACTAGAAAGTATTATGCTTAGTGAAATAAGCCAGTCAGTGAAAGACAAATACCATATGATCTCACCTATTACAGGACAATAATGAACAAAACAAACAACAAGCAAAACAAAAGCAGATATATGAATACAATGAATAGGCCTTCAGTGGGCAGGGGGAGGTGGGCAGGAGGAGATGGGGCGGAAGAGGCAAAGAAGGGGAGTAGTTTAGCCAAGAACCTAGTATGGAAGAACCATGGATATGGACAACAAGTGGGATTGACTTTGTTGGGGAGTGGGTGGGTGGGGAAGGGAATAGAGGAGAGTAAAAAGGGGATGGATGTAATACAACAACAATAAAATTAAATTAAAAAAAAAAGCACCCAGTAGAAGCCATGTTAATTTCCTGAAAAAGACTTGATTTTTAAGATACCTGCTCTTTCTTCTAACAATAAAATATGCCAGATAACCTCCTGGGCAGTCAAACAGAGGAGGAAATACCTTTTGTCAAAAGTACCAAGATGACTGACAATTACATTGCTTTCTTTCACTGCACCCCCTAACACCCTGAAAAATCCAGTTACTACAGATATAAAAGTAAAATGACAATGGTTATTTGCTTTAGGGATGGAAAGAGGTTCTCCATTCCTTTGTAAGGATGTGGCTGTGGATAGAGCTGTGGAATCTCTTAACTCCAGCACAACAATGTGGACTCTCCAGTCTGTACTGCCTTGTGGGAGATGTAACTATTACATAGTCAGTGACAAGTGACATCTTAATGCAATAGGGCTTTGGTGGTGTAAGACAACCTTGCAGAAGGGTGGATGGGGATCAATGGTAAGAGGCTTTTATCTTTATACCCTTTTATATTTTAATTTTTAAAGCATATTTTTTAAAAAACAAATTATTGAACTGAGAAAAAAAAAGTACAGTATAATTATTACCAAACATTAATTGAGTGCTTATTATATGCCAGGTACTGTTTTTACTTTACCTAACATATCAGCTCTACTCTTTATCAGATACGTTGCATTAGGGGAGTCATTTAATCATATAAATTCCTTCCTGAAAAATGAGAATAACAAGGATACCTCATTTTTGGTGCTGCTATGAAGACCAAATGACATAAAGTCCATGTCCACTGCTATGATAATAAGGAAAGGAGGAGGATATAGGGACTGCTCCCCTTCAACCCAGTCTAAGTGATCTTCCCCAAAATCTGAATTATCATTTGTCCTGCTTAAAACAGTGGCTGACAAGGCCCTTCAGTCTGACTTGGAACCCCTCTCCTGCTTCACTGAGCATGGTCCTAACCCTGTACTCTTACACTCTGACTCCACTTGTCTCCTTTCAGGTCCTCCAGGAGCTTCTCTTCCAGAAGCTTTCCCTCTACTCTTCATATAGGTGACTTCTATTCATCTTTCAGATCTTGATTTAACTGTCACTTCCTCAGGAGAGCCTTCTCTCTACCCTTATTACATTCACCCTCTAATGTGCCCTTTTAATGGCAATATGCCTCTCTCCCCCATTGTATTATCTAAGTTTTAATTTTACACCTGAACGATAATTTTTAAAATATTAGATTTGCCTCTTCATTATACAAGAAGATCCATGAGGGTAAAAACTACATTGGTTTTGCTTACCGTGTGTTCCCCGGGCTAAAGGCAGAAGGCATGCATCACATACCAATGAATTATATTATTATATGAATATGTACTATATTAATACAAATTAATTATTGTCCAGTGTCAAAATATCATTGTTAAAGGGCAAGTAAGTCTTCAAAATGAGATAGATCATTGCAACAATCCTGCCTGAGGATAATCCTCCTTCAATGGCAATGGCATACTAAAATCCCAAATAATAATATTAGCAAACATTCATGTATCACTTACAATCTGCCAGGGACTTGTCTTAGCATTTTTCATTACTAACTCCTTTAAGAGTTGTGAGTAGCCTAAGATGTCCATGGGGAGAAATAATAAAGAACAGAGATTGAAACAAAAGTACGCAAATCCAAGGTAACACTCAAGAAAAAGAAAAGCCCATTCTAAGTGCTTGGATTACCCATTGCCACACTAGGAAATATCTTGTCCATACAAGGTAATAATGTGAAATGCCTTCTGACTCAAGTTTCAACTGAGATTCCCAATTAATAGACACCAGACCCTAAAGTGAAAGAACATCACATGCACAATTTACAAAAAACTCAAAAAATTTTTGACCCCTTAAGGAATTTTATTGAAAATATTAAAAAATCCAGGGAGGGAAAGGGTGATGCTCTTGGGAGACCAGTAGCCTGTGCCTGAGAGTGGCACAAGCCTGAGTCACAGCAGCCAAGATGAGCAAGGCAGAGGGGACTGTGTTAGGAGTAGCCTACATTCACAGAATCCGGGGCAAGGGAGTTTGGGTGCCTCCAGCAACTAGACAGAACCCAACAAATGGCTTGTGCCAAACTAGGGATGCTGCAGTGTGAAGGCCTAGAAAAGATCCCTCCAGTGAACCCGACAAAGTGCTCCCAAAGGAAAGTATCAGCTTCAGACATTTCCCAGGGTGACAGCACATAAAGCCATCAACAGCAAGTAAGAACATCGTGCTTCCTCCATCACCTCCACCTTCCCAATTTACTGGCCTCAGGGAGACTGAGGCAGCAGTAGGTAGGTAAGCTCAGGGATGGAGAGCCAGAAAGGGACTGGGTCTCCAGACCTCACACGTTGAGGGTATCAAGGAGAAAAGGAAGAGAAGTCCTTGTTTTGAGTAGGTAATGAGAGAGGCTACCAAACGTCTTGGACTAAATTCTTTCTATGATTTAAAATGATTTCAGGACTGTGATTTAGGATGAGATAAAAAGAGTAACAAGGCCACCTAGGTTTTCATCTCATGCAAGGACTATCATTACAGGATAAACTTTAAAGAAAATTTGAGGAACAAACAAAAGTCATTCTTATTTCACCATACACTGCTTATTCAACTGACCAATCTAGTGTTCATATGCATAATCTACTTTGAGGGGTTACCCCTCCTCTTTAGCATAACATTCCTGTGTGCCCTGCCCTGGCTTACTCCTCTCAGAGGGACCTCTGTGATAGGTAAGTTTGGAAGCAGGAATCCAGATGTGTGACCCACCCCCTCCTTTCTCTCCCACATCAGTCCAGTGTTACCTGGGACAGATGGGTTAGTCCAACTCTGAATTCAGTATCAGGAAGGCCTTCTGTATACTGTGCATACGAGTATACCACATTTTTCAATACTGGCTTTATCAATAATTGGCCTCTACCTATTATCTCCTTTTGTCATGCTTCTCAATTCAGAATTTAGGCAGGCAGGCAGGAGGGGGATTATTTATTGGACCCCTTCCGGACACCTCCAAAACATGGAAATACAGTTGATTCTCATTCACAGTAGTTACATTCTGTACAATCACCACTAACAACGATTTAGTAGATACTGAAAATCCTAGGGGAAATCCAAGGTTAGGTTCCTATAAGCCTCCACTCACAACATTGTCACTAACCAATCAATACACAATCGTGTTTTATGTGTATCTGTGTAAAAATGCCTTAATATACATTATCAATTCATTATCACTGAACTCACAGTCAACAGCACTCTAGCTCATGTGTGAAGGAAGCTTAGCTAATACACACATTTTCTCTGTGAGGCACTTCCAGCCTTCTTGTGCTGAGGATACGGGATAGCACCTCAGCCCTTGGCTCGGGTAGGGAAACACTGAAATCACCAACAACATGCACACACACAAAAACGCAAAATACATGGCACTAAGGAGACAACATAAGGACACTTGTTTATAGTACAGAGCTAAAACAAGAAGGCAGAGCATCACATTGTTTGCCTTCTATTGGGAAAGTGTGCATCAGATGACTCAAATTACGCTTAGCACATGTCCACAAATGACTATGAAAGCATGAGTATTGATTTGGGGGTTGAAAAATAATGAGGATCAACTGTATATGAATAAGTATAATCTCAGAAAGGTACCATATTATGTGCAAAATACGACAAATTTAAAAATATCATTAATAACAATGATAACAATAATAATAATAATACTTCTACAGTTAGGCATAATGCTAAATGCTCCACGTTTTTTCTCTCATGTTATATTCACAACAAATATACTGCTTACCACTCTATAAAGTCATGTTTTTTGACATTTTAAACAACTGCCCCTTATATTCTTTCATACTAATACCAGCCAAGAAAATTAAGGAATATTGCTTTTAATAAATCATTATAATATTTATTTACTACACATTTATTTTCAAACTGCACATGTTACTGCACTCCACTCCAGAGATTCTACAGTGGAGTGGATAGAAAATCTCCACTCCACTGACACGCACTGCTATAAAAATAAACAGACAATTCCCATCTTCTAAAATTAAGATGCAAATGAACCACCAATTACTTTCAGATTATACAAATACACAAATTCATAAATGCTTGAAAAAAACAGTGAGAACAGTGGGAAAAAATCTTTCCAGTTAGCAGATTAAGATAAGGTATCACTTAAAAAGCCAAATATTTAAATAATTTAGAACTCAGCTCTAGTACTTTATTAGCTATTTCCTAACAAGAAAAACCTTATTAAACATATTTCAAAATGAGCAGAGGTGATAGCATGTTAAGCTTTAAAGATTTGTAATATTATAATACATAATTAACAAGTTCAACATTTGTAATAACATTTAAGGAATGTACTAGCTGGTGAAGCAGACATCTAATTTTAGAGTAAACTTTAAATATCATAAAAAGCATAGAACTATTTTTTGTTTGTTCCAAAGGTCTTTTTCCCCTTTTAACATGGTTCTATATGATATAAAATATAGTTACAAAAGTACCCTGATAAAAGATTCTATTATTAGGCCCAGGCTGGTGGCTCAGTGGATAAAGTGTCAGCCGGTGAACCCAGAGGCCACTGGTTCAATTCCCCAGCCAGGGCACATAACCAGGTTGCAAGCCAGGTCTCCAGCCAGGTCTGTGGCTGAAGGCAGGTGGAAGGCAACCATACATTGATGTTTCTCTCCATCTCTGCCTCTCTCCTTTCCCCTCTCTCTGAAAATAATAAATAAAATCTTTAAAAAAATTATATTGTTTAGCAGTGTATTCATGGCTAACAAAATTATATCCACCATAACACATTACCATTCTATAACATATTGCTAAAAATGTTAAGTTGCATGTACAATTCCATTTATATGAAAGCAAATACTTTCATAATATGAAGCAATATACCCTTCAGAGTCTATAAGTTCAATGAGCATAGAAATTACATCTATTTGGTTTTCCTTACAATTACAAAGAAGGTCATTAACATTTTAAATACCAAAAAGATGGCTGAGAAGAACATTTACCAGATATCTAAATGGGAAAGTTCTTTCTAAGCATAAAAGTAGTGGAAGAAACCACATTTTCATGGGAATGTACACTCCATGGGGCAATACTCAAATGGTGCTTAGCACACAGTAGATGCTACATAAAGCATAAATAACTAGTGATATATAGTAACTAAAACTTACATATAATAAAAATTTTATGAACATAATAGTAATGAAGTATCAAACTTTGAAAATGTTTATCTTAAGTATGGCAGCTAATATTTCTAATAAATCATGTAAGTTATCATAAAATCAAAAGTACCAGTGCCATCCTCCCTAGTGACAGGTTAAAGAAAAATAACAGCATACAGTGCTTCTGAAAGAATAGTGAAAATGCTATTGTCATTTGCTGATGGTAGGAGTTTAAATTGGTCTACATTTAGTGCTTTAAAAGTATCAAAATACTTACATACTTTAATTAAATCTATTTAAGGAACCAGCAAAAAGAAAATAATAAGAAATGTCTGCAAAGATGTTCATTCTGTTTTCATAATAATGAAAAAATGGGAACACAGCAATATCTACTGTTAAGATTTGAGTAAACTGGACTGGAGTACATTTAGCTATAAGTATCATTAAATTGTTTTTTGTTTTTTTTTTTAAATTTAGAGGTGAGGTAGCCATGATAAGTGAACAAAAACAGAAAATAATACAGAATCATAGTTTTGGAAAAAAAGCATATATATCTATGAAAAAACTGAAAACAATTATTTTTATCTCAGGGCTGCAGCATCACAAATGTTTTTTCTTCATTATTCGTTTCCATATTTCTCAGGTTTTCTAAGATGAATATTTGTTACTTTTCATGAAAAAATATAATTTAGAAATGGTAAATTAATCTGGTTTAGTTGATAAAAGTTTTCTACCACCTTCAAAGCAATTTATTAATTTTTATTTGCATGTGCTAGGCTGGGCTTTGTACAACGGAAAAATAAAGCTATTTACTTCATATTAAAGTCTGCATTTTAACAAACTATAGAAATAATCCCTGAAAGTATAGTCTTAGTGTGCATTTTAAGAGAACAGACATGAGCTCATTTGGTAGCTCTTTCTCTCTGCATTTCTTATGCCCTACTGTGTGGTAAACACTATGCATAGTCAGATATAGTTCCCCTTTTTGAAAATTCAGTCTAGTGAGGGAAACATGTAATAGGTTATTACTGTATAAACTAAAAAGTGATATATAATGGAGACATGTACAAAACACTATGGAAGCACAGAAAATAGGACATACATGTTTTGCTTAATAGCAGTATACTGGTTTGACAGATTTAAAAGAGAAGAATCGCTTATATCAGAAGAATTTTTTAGTTTCAGAAACAGAAACTTGACTGCCTGGTAAATCAGCAAAAGAATTCACTAAAGGGCAACTATAGCTTTGGAAGGATGCTATAGTTCCAATAGCATCTTGGGAGGACACTCTGGGTGAATCACAGTCAAAACCAAACTACCAAATTAGTAGTCCAGTGGGAGTGCTGTTATAGCTTGGCACTTAATCTTGCCTTTACTGGGCTCATACCCAGACACTAGGGCTACTGCCTCCCCTCCTCACCAAGCCTGGACATCACAGCTGCCTAAAGGGAATGCCTGCTGTTCCTCCATTACTCATTACTCATTCCTGCTGGACATCTGAAGCAGGTATATCTGATTTACTGAATTTAGGCCATGGGCATATGACTAGCTATAAAGAATTTAGGGAATTGATGCCCTGGCTGATGGCACAGTGGATAAGGCCTGCCAACCCAAAGGTTGCTGGTTCAATTCCCAGCCATGGCACATAACCAGGTTGCATGCCAGGTCTCCAGCCAGGTCGGTAGCTGGAGGCAGGTGAATGGCAACTGTACATGGATGTTTCTCTCCATCTCTGCCTCTCTCCCTTCCCCTTTCTCTAAAAATAATAATAAATAAAATCTTTAAAAAAAAAAGAATTTAGGGAACAGAATTGCTGGCATTTTTATCTTCTGCACTGGGAAGGAGCACATGCCTTGTAAGGCAGGAAATTTCTCAAATGTGGAAAAGCAGTTTTGATGTGGTACCCCTTTTTTAAAAAAGATAAATGTTCACTATACCATTCATGGCAGAAAGACAGGTTTTGCAGTTGTACAAGCCATATGAGGGCTACTGTGGCTTTTATGTTGTTGAAATGTGTTTGTTTTATTTTTTTAACTAAAACATTTCAAGATTTTATTTAATGCCAGAAGACAACAACAATAACAACAATAACAAAAAATACACAGAAAGAAACTGAATCTAGCCCTGGCTGGGTGGCTCCATTGGCTACCAGTATGCCAAGGTTGTGGGTTTGATTCCTGGTCAGGGTATATACAAGAATCAACCAATGAATGCATAAATAAGTGGGATAACAAATTAATATCTTTTTCTCTTTCCTTTCTTTCCTCCCTCTCCTCTATTTCTTTCTAAAATCACTAATATTTTTTAAGTAAACTGAATCTAAAACATCTGTACTATAAATTATGAAAAATTTTCCCTAGTGCTTAAGTCGCTTATTTTATTCAGTTTCTGGGCGGTTTCCAAAAGAGACATCCTCTTCAGCACCCACACTCAATAACATGAGTTTTCAAATTCATTTTCCTCCCTGAGGAATGACTTCTTTCCCTGTCAATAGCATCATTCAAGAAGAAATGCACTTCGTGACCTATGAAGCCCTGACTTCACTTTTGTAAAGTTAGTCATACTAGGATAATCATCATCCTTATTTTTTTTTATGGTTGAAACAATGTTCAATACAACATCTGTGTTATTGAGTCCTGTATGCAAAGGGGCACTTTTCCTTGGGAATGACTTATGGGCAGTAGTCACCAAAGTGTGATTTCTGAGCCTCTGTCAAGGGTTCTGATAGCTTTGTGCTTCAGAAGACAACACAAGGGAACAGTTTTATTCATATACATTGCATATATATATATATATATATATGCAAAATAAGATTAATGATAAATTGTGTTTCTCAGAAATCTTTTTATAATCTTGAAGGTTATGAGTCCTTTACAAGAACAAAATTGGCCAGTTCAGTTGACAGGGTAAACTCACTTGGATAGTTTATTTTCATGTTATTTGCTCTTATTAATTATTAAATTTAAAATTTTGATGTGCAAGGATTATTGTGTTATGTTCTCCCCCCAAATTTATAAAAACAGGTTATTGGATCAAAAGTGCTCCACTGGAGCTCCAAGATGGCGACAGAGTAGAGAGCAGTGCTGATGGTGTTCTCGAGTACCAAAGCAGCTAGAGGACAGGATAAGGAGCGTGAGACGGCTTCAGGACCCTAGGGATTGGAACGGACTGCATCTGGACACAGGGGAACAGAGACCAGAGGCAGAGGAGGCCAGCAGGACAGTAGGTGGGGTGTTCCCTACCGACCGGCCGTTGGGCCGAGGTCGGCTCTGGGCAGGGGCGGCTCTGCCCAGAGGGGCGCGTTTGACTGGGGCCAGTTCCGGGCTCGCTGGTGACTGGAAGTCTCAACAGAGAGGTGCGGGCAGCGAGGGCGAACGCCGTAGGGAACCCGGAATTGAACTCTTGCAAGGGAGGGACTGTGTGAGAGACTCTCTCTGGCAGCGGGGAGAGGAGGCTCCGCGCGCGCGCTCCGGGCTAGAGGCGGAGGAGAAGAGTCCTGCGGGAAGCCAGAGCGGGGGACCGGGAAGTGCACCAGCGGGGCAGCGAGAGGGCCAAGGGCGGAGCTGCTGGGCCACCGGGGAAACAGCAGCTGGGGGCCCCTGCGAGGGGGGAGGCCCAGCCCTGCGCAACCACACGGGCCCCCAGGCTCCGCGGGAGGATCCAGGCGGCGAGCCGGAGAGCCGGCAAGCCGGGAACTAGTGGCAGGAGACCCGCCATTGCCGGAGACCAAGGCCGTGCCGCCCACACCTGGGAGGGGCTCATCACAGAGGCCGTGAAAAGGACTCCAAGGAGAGCTGATTGGCTTGGGGGCGTGGTGCCCGCCCCGGAAGGGCGGGACAGTGTAGGCGGACCCTGGACAGTGTTGACTGACAGGCACGGCCTCCTCCCGGAACTGCGGGGGCGGGACCAGTCGTCACAGGGACCAGCGAAATTGCGGGCTGCCCTGCAGAAGTGCTGGGGGCGTGTCCTGGGCAGGAACCTCTGCCAGGAGTGGGAGGGGGCTCCCTGCGGGCTCCAGAACTCCGGCAGCCCTAACACCCAGCCAGGCTGCTGAAGGTCCACCCTACCTGGGGGCGGACACTCAGAATCAGCCCTACTGCGACAATCAGAGGCCCTGCCATGCACCAAGACCCGGCTAGAATATAGACTATAGACTGTAAAGTCCTGACCAAGAAAAAGAGGCAGCCTCAGGAAAGGGATTGCTGCCAATCTCAAGCACCTGAATTATACCGAGAGCAATATGAACTATTAAGCCCCAACATATCCTTTGCAAAAGTTACTCCTCACATATTATTAATCCCCCCTATACCTCAATCCACCTAAATACCCAAGACCCTCCCCTACTCTCGAATTAAAGTCTGTTCACTCTGTGGATATAACACATTCCCAGTCCTCAATCTAAGTATTCTTCCCTCCCCCAGCCTTTCAAAACCCATTCTTTATTCTTTTCTTCCTTCCTCTTTTCTTTTTTTTTTCTTTCTTTTCCTCTGCTAAAAGCCCTCTCAGGTCCAGGCTCCATCTGGACCAGTCAAGGGATTATTAAGGGTGAATAGCCATCTAAACACTTTCTTCTTATTATTATTATCATTTTTATTTCTTTTTTCCTTTTGCAATTTTTTTGTTTTGTTTTGTTTTGCTTTGTTTTTGTTTGTTTGGTTTGGTATTTTGTTTTTGTTTTTTTTGTGTATGTTTTTGTTTTTTGTTGTTTTTGTTTTTGTTTCTGCTAAAAGCCCACAGGCCCAGAATACAACCAGACAGCCCAAATAAAGGACACACCAAGAACAGCAAGTGGAGAAAATCTGGGAGACGGCAACACTGAACTCTACAAATCTCCTATCACAGAAGGGTGTTCAACTAAGGCAAGGAAGCAAAGCAGGTTAACCCAAGGAAAGTACAAAAATAAATAAATAAAGAGCAAGCAAGAACAGACACCCAAAATGGGGAAAAAAAGAATCAGTCCATCACCAAAAGGAAAGGAAGAATCCCCAGAAAGAACACAAAATGAAACAGAGGCACCTGGAATATCAGATAAGGAATTCAAAAGAATGA
>PVIW01012505.1:0-31749 GCA_004026585.1 Noctilio leporinus
ACAAGTTCCTTCTTTCTTTCTGCTATATAGAATTCCATTATGTAAATGTACCAAAGTTTTTTGATCCAATCATCCACTGATGGGCACTTAGGCTGTTTCCAGCACTTGGCTATTGTAAATAGTGCTGCTATGAACATAGGTGTACATAGGTTCTTATGAATTGGTGTTTCAGGATTCTTTGGGTATAGTCCAAGTAGTGAAATTGCTGGATCAAAAGGCAGATATTTTTTTACAAATCGAAATAACTCTCACTGCAAAATTCGTTCTTTTTCATCTTTTTTTCTTTTGGTCAACAGCCTCTACTTTAAAAAAAAAAAGAATTAATTTGAGAGAGGGGAAGAGAGGGAGAGAATGTTGATGTGAGAGCATTTGCCTCTTGTATGCACCCTGATTGGGAACCTGGCCCACAAAGCCAGCGTGTGCCCTAAACAGGAACCCAACTGGTGTGCCCTTTTGGTTTGCAATATGGCGCTCAATCCACTGAGCCGTACCAGCCAGGGCAACCTCCACTTTTAAAATTTCAATAAATTTCAGGCCCTGGCTGGTAGCACAGTGGATAAGGCACTGGCCTGTGAACCCAAAGGTCGCTGGTTCGATTCCCAGCCAGGGCACATAATCAGGTTGCAAGCCAGGTCTCCAGCCAGGTCCATAGCTGGAGGCAGGTGAGAGGCAGCCATACATTGATATCTCTTTCCCTCTCTGCCTCTCTCCCCCTCTCTATAAAAATCACAAAATCTTTTAAAAAGTAATAAAATTCCAATAAATTTTAGCTCATTGAATTCTCAGATATACTTAGGTTTCTCCAGTCAATCCATGACTGTCTTTTACAGCTGGCTTGTCCAGCCCAGGACCCAGTCTGGCCTGTGCGTGGAACCTGGCTGTTAGGTCCCATAAGATTTAAAGACCAGGCTGTGAGCAGCAAATTCCCAGACTTCATCAGTCAACTCATGGTGGGAAAGGGGCACCCAGGTGTGTGTAATTTGTGTAAGATCAATAGGCCATAGTCTGCTTGTGCCATCTGCTTCCATGGAAAAGAAGAAACTACTATGTTAGTGCCGGAGGGTCTCCAGGCCCCAAGGTGGGTAATTACCCAGAGACAAGTTCTTCGAGGGACTGGTAAGCAGCATTTATTTAGCCACAATTTACTAAGTTCCACTGCATTCTGGGCAGTATGTCAGAAAGCTGGGAGACCATTCAACCTTTCCGATTAAGACCAGGCAGAAACCAAAATTTACTTGGACTCAGACCCACTCTTCAGTATGCAGGATCCACCATGTGAAGTGCTAAATCTGCAGTGTCTTTCAGGGGGTGACACATAGGTACCTTGCCCTGGAGATGATTTTTAAAGATTTTAGAGAGAAGGGAGGGAGGAAGAGGGAGAGAAACATCAATATGTGGTTGCCTCTGGCACACCCTCACTGAGGACCTGAGCCACAGCTTAGGTATGTACCCTGACTAGGAATCAAACCGGTGACCCTTTGGTTGGCAGGCCTGCGCTCAGTCCACCTAGCCACACCAGCCAGGGCATGGAGATGACTTCTGCATCACTCCTGTCTCTTCAGTGGCTTAGCTTAGTGCAGCCTCAGTTTACTCAGGCTGTCAGTTGAGGACACGGGGAGCCACCTTGGGGTCATAAAGAGCCTCACCAGAGTGTCTGGTCCATACAAGCACTTAGCAAATAGCACTGCCCATTGCAAGGCCCACTAGGTTAGTACTCTGTCATTCATCATGACTGCAGCAGGCAGACTCCAAGATGTCCTTCAAGGGCCCCTGCCTCCTGCTATTCACTCCCTTAAGAATGGGCTGACCTAGTGGCAGGTTCTAACCAACAGGATTTGGCAGAGGTGACAGGTCATTTCTGTGATTAGGCTCCCTCTGGTGAATTGCATTTTGCTGGCACACTTCCTCCTTTGCTAACTTGGATGAAGCCAGCTGTGATGTTGGAGAGGCCCATGTGGCAGGAAACAGCCAGCAAGGAATGAAGCTCACCAACTGCATTAGTGGTCTTAGAAGTGGATCCTCCCTTGGGTGGGGGGGTTGTTGCAGGCACCAGGTCCCAACGCATGGCAGGGGTGGGGTGGTGCATGCTAGGGCTAGCTGGGGGGATCCCTAGTCCCAGTCCTTTGAGTCAGGACTGATAGAGATGTGATCATGGATCATTAGGTTTCCACCATCAAACCTCGAATGTAAAACCAAAATGTCATTCAGTTCTGGGAGCGCCAGAGTATCAGTTTAGGCAAGGCAGACACCCACTGGCACCAGGTCCAAGTGTTCCACCAGAATGTCTTCTCCAACTACACAGCTGTCAACATTAGAAAGCCTTCCTGTTTCTTGTGTAACTGCTCACCTGATGGATCTACTTGATTGCTTTCTCTTTAGACCAGCCATCTGAAAATCTGAGTACCAGGGCTGTCAAGCAGCAGAGGACTCACTGCAGGGCTGTGAGGGTCCAGTGGCGATGACCAGTGGTCAGTCAATATTTGCAGCCACTCTTTTTTGTCCTGCTGGATGCTATTTACCAACAGCAGCCAATGCCGAGCACCTCAAGTGGGAGTGTAATCTTCACGAATGACTCCAGTGTGTCACTGTGGGCTCAGCTGCCTAACTCCCACATGAGTCTCATCACCTTTTCATGAGGTGTACCAGAACAGTGAATTTGTGACCCCCAACTCACATTCCCCTCCATGTCATTGACCTTTACGCTGGCTGCTAACGTGACACATACACCTTCAAGTGTGATAAAGTGGTCCTGCCACTCAACCAAGGGCTGTACTTGTACAGGAACATCCTGGCCCTCTTAGTGCAGCAGCAGACCATCCAGGTCTTCCAGGTGAAGGCACTTTCATTGGCTGTTCTGCTATGAGGATGGCCCACTCACTGTGTCATCTATTTTCTGGGAGACAGTGGGACAGGCAGACAGGCCTGGCCAACCTTTCCGGGGATCCCTATGTCAACTTCCTGCAACTCTGTCTACTTGTATAATTGTGGTGCCAGGCAGAGCAGGGTGGGAGGGGAGCGCAGTGGCCTGGAGGCACTTCTTCCAGTATTTTGACCAACTGTGGCAGCTGCCCATGTGGAAAACGCAGCTTCTGGACAAAAACCATGTTTATCAAATAGACTAGTGAGTATTGTAGCAACCCTGAGGGTCATAGATCTGTCCCAGGCAGCTCTCTCTTTTCTTTTTCTTCTCCTATTTACTTAAAAGAATTTGGAGAGAGGGAGGGGAGGAAGGGGAGGGAGGAATATAAGAAGAGAAACATTGACATGTGAGAGAAATATTCATCGGTAGGCTTTTCTTTCCATCCTGACCAAGGACTGAACCCGTGACCTGGGCATGTGCCCCAACTGGGAATCCTTTGCTTTGCCCGAGGACCCCCAATCAACTGAGCCACAGCAGTCAGGGCTGCTTATTTACTTTTCAATAAGTAAACCCTTGAGGGGTACAAAATTACACAGGTTCTGTGTCCAATGGCCTTAAGCAGGAAGGTTGCTTTGGAATTTAGCACAAACTATACCGCTGTTTCCATGAACCAAGTTACTTTCCCCACGTGGCTGGTTTTGTTTGATTTGCCACCAGGAGTCACTGTGCTGTTTTATGCTTTGTACACATCAGCACATCTCTTGCCAAGATGGAATTTAGTTTAATCTTGGGCATAAACTTTCAATTTTAAGAAGAGTTGTGGGCTCCCTCTGGTCCTGAAAACCCCCTGGATAGCCAGCAAAAGTGGCCTTGGACCACAGCCTCCAGACATATTTGTCCTTGTAGAGGACTTGTTACCAGAAAGCCCCTAAAGTTCAGCAGCAGGAATTCCATTCACCTCTGTCACAGGCATCTTTCTTTGTGTTATACAATATGGTGACAACACAGGTGATTGCTGTATTTAAGAATATGTCAGGTCAGCTTTTGGAGCTCTTTGAGAACTTCTGTGATCCCTTCTGTAATGCTACCCTGCACAGTGAAGTCCAGTTTCCCCTCAGCTTCCAGGAACAGTTTTTCAAGGCAGACCCACACTGGCTGTAAATGCCAGGAGGAGAAGGCATGCCGAGGCAGCGTGCTGACTGCGGGGCCAGGGCCCCATCAGCACCCAGTCTTACAGCAGTGGCCCCTACCTTGATGTGCCTCTCTTAGGCTATGATGACAAGTGTGTGCGAGTCACGGAGCAGCTCAAGGCTTACGGAGGTCGCCATTTCAGGTTTTATGCCTAGAGGTTTCTGGTCTGCTCAAGTTTCAGGTCCAGACCGGCTCACTGGGTCACCCCATCAACTGCGTAGTATGATGCCTTGTTGCCTCTACCTTTCACCCTAATGAGTCCTTTGCTGTTTCTGTGCGGAGGACTAATACTGAATATGGTGTCAACTTCTTTATGCAACGCTGCTGCAGGATGATGCCTTAAGCCGGGTTTTCTTGTCTTCGAAGGCTTTTCTTATCTCTCAAGCAAAAGCAAAATCTTCTGACTACCAGCTTTGTGGGGTCCCAATTGGCATACTTCAGATGGGAAGAGCTGGAGACAGGGGCAAGGGTGGCCTAGACTAACGGACTTTCAAAATATCATATACAAAAGCCTGCTGATTGATTTGTAAAATCCTCTTAATTTTTCCCTGTGGGAATGTCTAGCACTAATTAAGTTCATTTACTTTTTGTTCTATTTTGCATTTTATTACTATGAAGATGAGAGCATTACACCTTTACCCTCTTTATGTCACTCCTTGCCATTATGGTTCACATTCTGCAGCAGGTAAATCTCATTTACTCATGAGCACTGTGCACATCTTCTCTACTTAGTCAACAAGCAGGGCTCTCTTTATAAGAAAACAAAATATGCCCTGGTATTTTCTTACTTAAGAAAAGGAAATATGCCCTGGCTGGTGGCACAGTGGATAAGGCGCCAGCCTGTGAACCCAAAGGTCGCTGGTTCGATTCCCCAGCCAGGGCACATAACCAGGTTGCAAGCCAGGTCCGTGGCTGGAGGCAGGTGAAAGGCAACCATACATGGATGTTTCTCTCCCTCTCTGCCTCTCTCCCTTCCTCTCTCTAAATATGATGAATAAAATTTAAAAAAAAAAGCAAAAAAGCAGTAGCATTTCTTTAAAAAGAAAGAAAGAAAGAAAAGAAAGAAAGAAAGAAAAGAAAGAAAGAAAGAAAGAGAAAGAAAGAAAGAAAGAAAAGGAAATAAATCCTTTCCCATTTGAGCCTTTGGATGAAGCCCAGCCAGGGCTGACACCTGGATTGTAGCCTCTGGAGAAACCTCGCAGAAGACCCAGGTAAGCCATGTGCAGATTCCTAGTCTATAGAAACTCTGAGATGCCATGCATGCTGCTTTAAACCACCGGGTTTTTGGTGATTTGTTCTGCAGCAGTAGCTAACACACTGATAAAGGTACACCACAACCACTTGCCAATTTCCCAAACTGTTCAACTTCCGCTTATTTCCTCTTGTCTGTTTGCTGTACCTTTGTTCCCTTTTCTTTCTAGGATTGTGATGATGGGTATATGTTAGTGCTGGGCCATTGTCTTCCTTCTGCTCTGGGAAGAGTGGACAGACCACTCAACAAGTCTGTGGACTGAGGCTTCCTGCCTTATGCAAAATGGCAACGTCTTCTTGTCTGCTTCTTAAGATGGAGCCATGAACTGAGATCCATGAATTGCTGTGGGATCCATCCCTCACCACTGTGGGATCCATCTCTCCACCTGGCAGATCAGTTAGACCTGCCCGTAGGTTGGCTTACGGTTTGTGTGTGAAGCTCTTTGGAAAGTTTTTTATCTCAAAGCAAAGCTCATGCACAGCAGGGCAAGTGAGAAAGGCCTGGCTTCCATGAATGGCCCTGCCCCTAAATGTCAGCAGTTACCCTCTCTTGGCCTCGATGTTCCCAGCTGCAAAATGGTAGTAATTTCTCCATCCTGGTCTGAGATGCCATGAGGATTAAGTGGGAATTTGTAGAGGGGTTTTATAATCATCAAGTGCTGCATAAATATTGATAGTAGAGTCAGTCAAATGAGAATCTCAGGCCTGGAGCAAGCTCAGAGAGCACCAAAGCTGGCATTCCTGGGGAGGACAAGTTCTCCAAACAGGCATCAGCATTCACTGGCTGCAGAGAAAGACACGGGGTGGGAGGGGCAGGCGCATGGATCTGTCACTGATATGAAGGATTCCCTGGCTGGCTGCTCCTTGGGGGTCAGCAGCCATGGTGTCAGTCCGTCAATCAGGAGGGCAGTGGGCAAGCAGACCTGCTCCATGGGAGGTGCAGTGATGAGGCCAGTGGGGGCCTCCACTTTTACCAGTGCGTGTGGCAGAGCCCCAGTTTTAGGCCTTACATCACAGCGTGGGTTTTTTCACACACCACCTGCGAGAAGAGTCAGATGATCCTGAGTCTGAAACGCAGCCTGATGGGCTCCCACGCTTGGCAAAGATGCCACCTCTCTGTGTGTCAGTCTTGCACGTCCTCAGGGACAGGGGTTCTGTTTGCCTACTCCAGTGGCAGCGAGGGTGGAACTGTTTGTTACTTGGGAGACCTGAGTAAGGGGGCTCTGCCCACTTGGTTCTTGCTTTGCTCACAAGAGAATAATTTAGGCAAGAGACAAATGCATACAATGGAAATGAGATAGCAAGTTTATTTATGAAATGTAAAGGAAAAAAGGTAGTAAGTTTATTCTATATACTTTAGTTGAGGCTACAAGTAGGCACTCAGCTAATCTGAGGGTGCAGACTACTGGGGTTCAGGGGTCAAATATTTCCGTCAGTTTCTATGTTTCCCCTCCTCTTCTCCCTTCCAGACCTGGGGACAGTTAAAAAGGCTTTCTTCCCCAGCTAGTGAAGATGATACACACAGAATTGCAAGGGCTCCCGCTTCCTGTGCTATCATTTGTTTTGCTTGTGATGTTGGAACAGCTGACAGTCTTATTGGACCAGGCTCAGGACCGCTGAGTTAATGGGTGAGACATGCCTCCCTCCTCCTCCCTGCCTTGGTTTACTATCCTCCCTAAGAGAAGGAGAGGGTGTCAGGGGCCAGGGCACACTGGGGGCCCCCAGAGCATGAGTTGTTAGGTTTGGGGTCTGGGTTGTAGGAGTCATCACCCCAGACTGGGTCAGAGGAGTGCTGCCGGTCCCCCATAGGTCAGAGGGCAGTCCCGGTGCCACCTTCTCCAGGCTCAGTGACCTCAAGCTGTTGTAGTCCTGACCATACTTGGGCAAGAAGCTGCAGCTGCTATTAATAACCAGGGTGCACCCGCCTGAGTGTGTTGAGGGGTGGCCCCTATAAAGCCAGGGCTGCCGGACCCAGCGGCTCCTTCAGCCCCTGAGAAGTTTAGCCCCCCCCTGTTGTGAGAGAAAAAGAAAAGTAAGTACCTAAACCATCTCCCCTATCCCTCCACCCAACCCCACTTGGCAGCCTTAAAAGTGAGACACAGAACAGTGGTAAAACGACATACCCCATGCAAAGGACGTCTGAAACACAGCCTTGGTGGCTCTTAACTGTTCCAGGCGGTTTGGGGGCCCATCCCAGTGGGGAAGAGGGCAGTGAGGAGGAGGAAGAGGAGGAGGAGGGGGCTGGGCCTCATTCTCATCTATTTTCCGGCCCTATAGGGAACAGAGCTAGTGCCCGCCACCTGGGGACAGGTGACTCCAGAATGCATGTGTGTCTTGCAGTGATGTGGCCACAGTGCTGGCTCCCCTTGGGGAGTGAAGGACAACAATTGAGGTTGGGGCTTCCTCATTCCCCTGCCCCTACCCTTGCCTGACCCCAGATACCCTGTCCTCCCATCCCCTGGGGTTTTATATTCTGAAGGCCACTTTACAGGGGGACTCAGACCCAGCAGAAAGAGCCCTTTTGTGTTTACTGAACCCCTCTGCTCTGGGAGCTGTCCCGCCCCCTGCTGCCCGCACCCCTCCCTGAGACTCAGTTGTATGATGACTTTGTTAAGTGCCAGAGAATCTTCAAGGCAACAGGGAGGTGACGAGGTTACTCTCGGGTACCCCTGATCACCAGATTATGCTAGGCAGATTTGGGGGGTTCCTGGGCGAGATGGTCAAGGACATGTGGTGGTACAGGCCCTTAGCCCCCACTGCCTGTCTCTATCAGCCCACCCCTCTCCCAGGAACAGGCAGACCCCCCTCCCAGTTGACCTCAAGGACATTCAGGGACTGGCAGCTGGAAGGATGGGCAGTAGAGATGGCCTTCAGAGGTGACTGCTCTGGCTCTGTTGGGACATATGTAGGGGTGGGGGTGCCAGCAGAGTAACTGCTGATTAAGAGGGCTAGCTGAGTGATACTTGATGTGAGTGGCAAATGCTTGGGGTGGGGGGTTCCCAAAATAGAGTGAGGACAAGGTGGGGCGGGGATATGGGCCCTGCAGCCTGGCTCCCCACCTCCCGGGGCCTCTGCTTCCATCAGTGCTATGGATTTCAGTTTTTTCCCTTCGTGGCTGTTAAGACATTTGGGGCAGGGCCTGGGACAGTGCTGGTGGGGTTAGCGTCCTGGGGCTAAGGGTCGCCAGCTGGGGCGCTTGTATGGAAGGTTGTCTATCTGTGTGTCTGTGGTGGGCTGTGATGGGCTTCAGATTGGCTTTGTAACCCAGGGGGCTGCAGAGGGGCCAGTTTCCAGTGGAGGGTCCAGTTGGTTCCTGTCCACCTAAGGCAGAGGCACCTCCCCATGTGGTGGGGTCACTGGCACCCCCACGGCCCTGTGGGTACCAAGGAAGGGGGACAACAGGCAGGCCCAGTCTGGCCAAGTTCCTTGGGGAGAGAGAAGAGTTGGCTCAGGAGGGTGTCAGCCATGGGACAAAGGGCACATGGCTTTGCTTGCCAGGATCTGTCTCTGTCCTGGGCACTCAGCCCCTCCCCGAGGCCTTCTCTGCCTAGTGACTCAGGCTGTTCGGGGTGCCTCCAGGAGACGGATGTTTGAGCCAAGTTTCTTCCCTTAGGACAGGATCCTCCCTGCCCTTGGACACTGGGACTTGGTCATTTTCCATGGGGGGATGTCTTGGGAACTGTGGGTGTCAGGTAGCTTCCCTGACCCCTACTCTTGTGCTTCCAGGAGCAACCCCAGTGGGACAAGCACAGACATTTCCAGACATTGCTTAGCGTCCCCTGGGAGCAGGATCACCCTCAGCTGGGAACCACTGCCCTGAGATTGTTCTTGGCCTTAAAGGTTCTAAGTGCAGGGTGTTCCTGGCTCTGATTGTAGGTGATGAGCAGTCAGCCCTTCTAACTTCAGTAGTTGGTGCTTCCTGAATGCAGATCAGAAATTTAGGTTGTCCTGTCAACACCAATGCCATCATAAAGTTTCGTCTTCAAAAAAATTTAGGTAAAAATCAGTAAGATAAGCAAGACTTGGAAGGACAACTAATAAACGCAAGAGTAGTCAGCTGGGGGTCATGAGGGCAGGAGGAGAAGGAGTGGTTTCAGCAGGGGCCTCTGAAAGATCCACAGTGGACACAGCCCGGTGCCTGGGCATACCAACCGGCCTAGGCCCTGTCTGCACCTTTGCATGTGGCCTCAGGCAAGGGACTCCGTCTCAGTTTTCCATCCACAAACTGGAATAAGTTGTGCTTGTGACACAGAGTGGTGGAGATAATTCCAGGCCTTCTTGATCACCGGACCGATGTTCAGCAGGTGTCAATGCCCCACCCCCATCCCATGCTCCCAGGATCAGCCTCGGGGGAGGGCACAGTAGTGATGAGCATATGAAGCACACAAGTGAGGAAACTGAGTCACGGGGGTGGCATGGTACATCACTCCAGGCAGTAAATTGTGGAGCTGCCCACTCATGCTCTGGGCTTTCCAGTCTTGGGGTGTCCTGTCCTGGGGCCTGGAAAGACACGACCAAGAGCATATACCCCAAGGAGTGGGAACAAGAAGGGGAGCGTCAGGTTTGTCTCAGGTTCTACCCAGGGAGGGCAGGTGTTGCAGAAGAGGGCCAGGGGAGCTGCTGAGCCAGGGTAGCATTGGAGCCAGATTCCCTGGGCCCCTCGGGTGGTTCTGGGAGGAAGGAGAGAACTCTTTTGGGCATGTGTGTAAGAAAGTGGAAGGCCAGATGAGGTGAGGGTGAGTGGTTTGGCCATGCTTCCTCAGCTGCAGAAGGCTATGGGGTCAGCATCTGACAGACTTGATTTTAAACCTCAGCTTTGTTGAGTGAGTGATCTGGGCAGGTTGATTTCCCTCTGAGTTTTAGAGAGACAGGGCATAGAATAGCTGACCTCTAAGGGTGACCAAGTGTCCCAGTTTGTCTGGGACTGGTATTTTCCAGGGCAGAGAACTTTCAGTGCTAAACCTGAGAAAGTTCTGGGCAAGCTAGGATGAGGTGGTTACTCTGTTATCATTCTTATTTTTAAAAAAGATTTTATTTATTTACATTTAGAAAGAGGGGAAGAGAAGGAGAGATACACCAATGTGTGGTTGCCTCTTGCTTGCCCCTAACGGGGGACCTGGCCTGAAACCCAGGCATGTGCCCTGATTGGGAATCAAACTGGCGACTTGTTTGAAGGTCAGCCCTCAATCTACACTGGGTTCATTCTTTTTAATTGTGGTGAAATACAAACAACATGAACATTTGCCATATTAACCATCCCCCTCCGCCATATTAACCATTTTTAAGTGTCCAGTCCAGTGGCATTCAGCACATTCACATTGTTGTACATCGATCACCACCATCCATCTCTAGAACTTCCTCATCTTCCCAAACTGAAACCCGGTTCCCATTAAACACTAATTTCCCAGCCCCCAGTTCCCTGGCTCCTACCATCTACTTTACGACTCTATGAACCTGACTCCTCTAGGAACCTTGCTAATAGGTACTCACACAGTATTTGTCCTTATGTGACTGGCTTATTTCACTGAGCATAATGTCCTCAAGGTTTATCCACATGGTAGCAGGTGTTAGAACCCCCCCGTCCCTTTTAAAAAAGATTATTTTTAGAGAGAGGGGAAAAGAGGAAGAGAGGCAGAGAAACACCAATCAGATGCCTCTCACATGTCACTGACCAGGGACCTGGCCTACAACCCAGGTGTGTGCTCTGGCTGGGAATTGAACCAATGACCTTTTGCTTCGCAGGCCGACATTCAATCCACTGAGCCACACCAGCCAGGGTAGCATTTTTTTCCTTTTTAAGGATGAATAATGTTTTATTGTGTAGATGGCCCACGTGTTGTTTAACCATTCATCTGTTGATGGACATTCGGGTATCTCCACCTTTCGGCTACTTTGACTGATGCTCTATGGACATGGCTTTGCAAATATCTGAGGTCTGGTGTTGAATTTTTTTTCATTCCATCCAGAAATAAAATTGTTAAATTGCATGGTAATTCTAGGTTTAATTTTTTTTAGAAACCTCCAAACTCTCTTCCATAGCAGCTGTCCAGTTTTCATTCCCATCAGCAGTGCATGAAGGTTCCAATTTCCCCACATTATTGCTGACACTTATCTTCGGAATTTTTTGCGCTGCTCACCCTATTGTTACTGTTCTTATAATTACTGAAATGACTGGAAGGCCAGACAGGGCTCTGGCTGCCCCAGAACCACCTCTCTCGTGTCCCTGTCCCGTGCTGCACTATTCTGGGCCCTGTGACAGGCAGGTTTGCTCTGAGCCAGTGCAAGGGGAAAGCCTTGGCAGGCCCCCCAGGGGCTTCCTCCTGGTGCTGCTCCAGCTCCCACCTGCTCTCCAGGACACAGTGACCTCGGTCACAGCCAGCCCCTGAGGCGCCTTTCTCCGTTGACCTCCACTCCAGACCTCGTGTACACCGCACTGGTCCACAGACGCTTTTTGCAAAGAGGCAGAAAGTAATTATTTTCGGCCTTGCAGACCAGAGTATTTTGGTCACAGCTGCTCAGCTCTGCCACTGTAGCCTGAAAGCAGCCATACGGGCATGGCTTTGTGCCAATAAAACGTTTTCCATAGACACTGAAATGTGAATTTCACATAATTTGCATGTGTCAATAAGTTTGATTCTTTTTTTTTTTTCTCTCACAATCATTGAAAAATGTGGAACTATTCTTATCTCAAGGGCTATACAAAAATATGCAGTGGGCTGGATTTGGTCCACAGGCCATAGTTTGACGATCTATAGACTACACATCCAATAAATATTTGTTGAATGAATTAACATTTAGTGTCCCATTAAAATATATGTCCTCCTCCTGGCTGGTGGCTCAGTGGATAGGCACCGGCCTGCGAACACAAAGGTCGCTGGTTCGATTCCTGGCCAGGGCACAGGGCCAGGTCTCCAGCCAGGTCTCCAGCCAGGTCCGTGGCTGGAGGCAGGTGAAAGGCAACCATACATTGATGTTTCTCTCCCTCTCTGCCTTTCTCCCCTCTCTCTGGAAATAAAAAATATATATATATGTATATATATATATGTCCAATATATATATGTATATATATATATGTCCAATGCTGTTAATGAGCAAATGGGCATCAATGAATTTTTAAATTCAACAGATGTTGAAAATGCCACTGAATTAAATAAAGTCACATTGGATTTTTTCTTTCAGTCCTATAGGATTTTTAGATTGCTTTATTGAGGTAGTATTAACATACCATACAATTTATTTGTTTAAGGTGTACACTTTAGTTTTGTGTGTGTGTGTAGTCACAGGGTTGTGCAACCATCAACTACAATTAATTTTAGAATATTTTATCTTTTCCGCAAAAGAAGTCCCATCCTCATGAGCTGCCAGGCTCCACTGCCCCTCCCCCTGCCCCTGGCAACCAAGAATCCACTTTCTGTCCTCGGGGATTTGCAGGGCTGGTTCCTTCTTAGGCCTCCCGGCTTGCAGATGGGTGTCTCTTCTCTGTGTCCCCTCTGTGCATGTGTACTCTGGTGTCCCTCTGGGTGTCCAAATTTCTTCTTATTTGAATACCAGTCAAATTAAGGCCCGCCCTCACGACCCCATTTTAACTTAATTATCTCTTTAATCACTTCCAAATACAGTCACATTTTGAGGTCTTGGGAGTCAGGGCTTCAACTCACGAACTTGGGGGACACAATTCAGCCCATGATGGTATCTTTTGTTTTCTTTGCTCTTATTTGTTTGAAGTGAGGAAAGATTTAACAGAGTCAAATGTTGCTCCAAGACACAAGGACTCTGGATTCTGAATCATTAGGGACATGACTCAATGGCCAAGCAGGGACCAAACCTCACACCCTCCTGACCTCCAGCCTGCGGGCTCTTTTATTCTTTTCTGTGGCCCCTGAAAGACAATCAGCGGGGGTATCAACCATCTGGTCTGCCTGGTTCTGAGCATTCCTGGGGATGAAGGGCTTTCAGTGCCAAAACTGGGGAAGTCCCTTGCAAAGTGGGACAAGGCAATCACTCTCCTAGCGGCCTGGATAGGGTCTTCAGATCAGGGGAAAGGGCCTATGAGGTCTTTGCTGAGGTAAGTGCCAGGGACAAGGCCCAGGCCCAGAGCACATGGTTTCTCCTGGCTCTGCTGTTGCCCATCCGTCTACCTGCCCGTCCACTTAGCAATTCTTCCTCTGTGTCTTGCTCTGTGCTGTGTCTTGAGGCCACAGGAGTGAGGAAGGGCTGAGGTGACTGCTATCCCAGTGATTGCTATTTGCAGGAAAGCTGTGTTTAGAAGAGGCAGCACCTAGTAGGCCAGCCAGTTGGGAGGCTTTGGGCTGGGGCACAAGCAGCAAACATCCCACTAGGACCCCAGACCTGGGGTGAGCAGAGCCGATAGGGTCAACCTGCTGCCCAGCCTGTTCTGTGGCAGGGGGCAGGGGGCCTTCAAGCATAGAGACCCCACTCCATGGGCCCCCCTGCAGGAAGCCTGAAGGGTAGTGGGGCTGTCACAGATGGAGAAATGAAGGGTCTGAGCCTGGCCGTGAGCAATGGGCAGGGCTCTGGATGCCCACACTCCCCACCTTATTATCTTTGCTCAATGACCGCAGATATAGCAAGAAAGCCTATGGGACCTTTTCCCCACCTTGGTCTCACATGTCTCCTGCAAATGCTGGCATGTGGCTGATGCCCCTCCCAGAATCATGCCAGTGCCCTGATCTGGTCCTTGATTCCTCCCTCCTTCCCTCCCTCCCACCCTTCCTCCTACCTCCCTCCCTCTCTCCCTCCCTTCCTTCCTTCATCCCTCCCTTCCTCCCACACTTCCTCCCACACTTCCTCCCTCCCTTCTTTCCTCCCTCCCTTCCTTCCTCCCTTCCTCCCACACTTCCTCCCACACTTCCTCCCTCCCTTCCTTCCTTCCTCCCTTCTTTCCTTCCTTCCTCCCTCCCTCCCTTTTCTCTCTTCCTTCTTCCCTCCCCAGAACATCAAATTAATTATTTTAAGTCAACAGCTCAGTGGCATTTAGTGCATTTACAATGTTTTACAACCACCACCGCTATCCAATTCTAGAACATTGTCATCATCCTAACATGAAATCCCATCCCTAGGAGCAATCATTCCCCATCCACCTCCCCCAGCCCCTGGCACCCACAAATCCACTTCCTATCTCTATGGATGTGCCTTTTCTGGACATTTCACATAAATGGAATCACATACTATATGGCCTTTGTGTCTGGCTTCTCTCATTGAGCATTCTAGTTTCAAGGTCCATCCACATTGTAGTGAGTGTCAGAGGTTTACTCCTTTTCCTGGCTGGATAATATTCCTTTGTATGATAAATTATGTTGTGTTTATCCATATGCCCATCCATGGACACTTGGGTAGCTTCCACCTTTTGGCTACTGTGAATAACACTACTGCAAACAGGCATGTACAAGTTTTTTTAAAAACTCATTTTAAATTCTTTTGGGTATTCCCATGAGTGGAATTGCTGCATTATATGGTAATTTTTTTTCTTCCATAATTTCCAAATGTTCACTGGCTTTGTCCAAACCCATCTGGATTACAGGTTTTTCATGCCATTCTGGACTGAGTGATGTGGGAAGCTACAGGTCTAAAGCTGGCAATAGGACCCTCAGATCATGGGGTACCCTGTCCTCCTTCCCACAAGACTCTGGTCCCTATTGAAACTTCCAGATTTCTTGAACAAAGACAACAGGGTCTAGGGAAGCCAGGTTCAAATCCCTGTGGGTTATGGTGTACCATCTGGTGAAAGCTGGCAGGAAATATGCCCTCTGGGGAAACTGAGGCCCCAAGGACCTGCAAGCAGCCCCGAGGGTCATGTTGGTATGGGTCCATACCAACTCTGGGGGAGTTCTCAGTGCCACCCCCAGAGGCCACCAGTGAACCAAGGAGAGTGGACTGGAGAGTCCTTTTCAGCACCTCAAACACAAGAGGCTGAACCACAGCAGTTAAAAAAAAAAAAGCAAAACAGGATCAGGTTTAATACTGAAGCTGCTCTGAGGTTACAGAGGCATCTTGGGGTGGGATCCCCAGATGCTGAGCTGTGAGTGGGGCCTCCACTCGCACATGTACAGACGTCCACGGGGGGAAATGGTCGAGCAGTGTCCTGCTTAGATGCCGTCAGCCTGGCCCTACTGTGGCCAGATTTGTACATGGGTCCCTCCATTCCGGGGCTGGGCCCCTCCTCCCCCAGCCACACTAGGAGCTGTTCAGGAGTGAGTTCTGAATGTCTTCCAGGACCTGGTGAAAGAGCTCCTCACGAGACTTCATGCCATCCAGGTACACTGAAATCAAAAAGGCCATGGTCAGGGGTAGACTTGCAGGGCCACCAGGGCTGCTGCCAAGAGGCAGCCAGCCAGCTCACAGGGAGACAGACGACTGCTGGATCAGGAGGAAGCAGACCCGCAGAATCAGGTTGCTGGAATAGAATGGCCTCTGGGGCCCAAAGTAAGAGGGACTGGCAGTGAGACTTGAGGAGGGACTTCTAGGTTTCCCAAGTGGTCCCCATGGGGAGGGGCTGGGCTCAGAGTCCCCCCAGGGCCAGGCTTAATCCCACTTAGGGCCTTACCTACTTCCACGCCATTGGCCTCCATTTCTTGCTTATACTTTTGGTACATGGGCCACACGTGGCCGTCAAAGAGGCCGGGGGGATCAGGAACCTTGTATCTTCGAGTACTGGGGAGAGAGATTGGCAAGAATGAGTGATGCCCATGTCACCTAAGGCTGGTACCATGAACAGGGCCTGAGGGATATGAAATAGGTTGGGGACAACACCCCTGAGAAAGGGGGCCCCACTGAATCAGGGGCCATGGGCTGGGGTCTGGGTGCCCCAGTTTCTGACATTTTTGCCACCTGGGCCTGATAGATGCCTAGGGAAGAGCAGGGGTGAGCCATGCCTCCAGGTCCCTGGCTGGGGCCTCTAGAACAGAGTGGAGCCAGCAAAGTGCCTGCTGGCTGCCAACCTGCAGTTTCAGGGTGGCCTGTGTCCGGTGGGCATCACTGGTTTCCTGGTCCCCCCTGGGAAGCCAGATAGGACCTCCAGCTCACCTCCTCCTCAACTTGCATTCTTCGTAGGGGACAGTCAGGAAGTACCGGCGGCTGTATAAGTCCACCAGGGGCCTGGCAGGGTTGGAGGACACAGTCAGCACCATGGGTCTTCCTTCACCAGGGTCAAAAGTACACAGCACCATAGCCTTGGCCCCCAGTGACTTTCTTGGGTGATGAGGGCTGGGGTGGGGGTGGGGTCTGGGCTGGTTAGTTAGGGGTCAGAGAGGGGACTAGCGGCAGCCAGTCTGCTGCTGTGCCTACTGGCATCCCTACAGCAGTCCCCGGTTTGAATGGGCCAAGAGAGGTGCTACGTCTTGCTCAGGGCCACACAGAGAGGCCAGGGGTTCGGTCTAGCCCAGCCCCCTGCTCTCCCTGAGAGGGCTGAGTTGTAGATGGACTCAGTTTCCTCAAGATTCAGGGGCTTCACCCCAGCTTCACTCAGCTCTGAGCTGAGCCCAGCTCTATCTCCAACCCCTAGGGGGGCCCAAATCAGGTTGTGAACCTGCCACCACTCACTTATGGCTGTACAACAGGAAGCCTTCCAGAATGAGGATGTGGGTGTCCAAAGTGTCCGGCTGGACACTGATGCCGTGGGCACGGGCGAATTTCCGGGGATTGCGTATCCAGGCCTGCACGGTGCTCAGCAGGGCCTCCATGTCCAGGGACTCCAGCACTGGGGGCAGGGAGAGCAGGCGTCGGCAGAGTCGGGGAAAGGAGGGACCGCGCAGGCAGGGGCGCGGGGCCACCAGCCATCCTTACCATCCCACTGCTTGAAGCCGTCCTCCCCAACTGCGATTTGGTCTTGGGGCTGAAACAGAGGAGCCCGAACCCCGGGCTCAGTGCCCGCCTTCCCACCTCACCACCACCCTGGAGTGACAGAATCTTGGTGGGTCCTGGAGAGCCCACAGTGAGGGGCCCAGGGTCTGGCAGGGCTGCCTATCCTGACCCTCTGCCATGGATGCTTACAGGCTCTGAGTGCCCGGGAGGGCTCAGGTTGGCCCTGGGGCACTCTCCTCCCCCTCCCCGTGACTCCTGGGACCAGGAGGGAAGGAACTTTGCACCCATCATCTCATTGCCCTTCATCCTCCACAAAGCATGGAGGGGAGGTTCAGAGCCCATTTTGCGGATGGGAAAGTTGGGGTGCAGAGGCAGAAAGGGCCTGGAAGGCTACAGTGGCACTGATCTGGTGGCACACCCCCTTTGGGAATCGCAGTGTCCCCATCAGTTCAATGGGGAACTGGTGTCCAGTGAGAATGTGCCAGGTGCATAGCAGGCACTAAGTAAATAAGAATGCTCATCCCTTGCTCTCCTAGCCCAGGGCGACCTGTGAAGGGTCTTTGCCTGGCCCATGTGGGCAGTGAGCAGCAGAGGGCAGGGTGACCTGGGCTGGCTCCCCTGACCCCCAGGTGAGGACAGCCACCTTGAAAAAGTCATCCTGGTGGATCACACAGCAGTTGGGCAGCACCTTGAGCAGGCTGTTGGTCAGCGTGGTCTTGCCACCGTTGGTCATGCTGTGGAGACATCGTTCACATGAGGCTGCCTGGCCGGGTCTGAAGATCCCCCCACCAAAGTCAGACTCAAATATATACACAGAGGAACCCCATTATTTGCCTAGGGTCAGAGGAGGCTTTCTAGGCAGAGAAAAGGGGCAGAAAATATGAAAGTAAACAAATAGCTACCAGTCTTGGCTAGCTCAGGGCCTTCCTGAGCACGGGGCTCATTTCAGCATCACTGCACGGCTGGAGAGCTGGTGCCAGGAGCACATTTATACAGACGAGGAAACTGAGACCCAAGCATTATTTAGCCCTAGTAGGTGTTTTTTTTTTTTTTGTCAAAATGTCAAAATGTTAAAACAATACAAACTGGGGAGAAAAAATATTTGCAATAGAAAAATCAGCAGTTCAGTAAAAAAAACAAAAGGAGGCACTCAACTTTATTAACTAGTTGTAACCAAGGAAAAACAAAAAAGGAAAAACATTTAAAAAGCAATGGTCTCTGAGGACGTCTCTCCTTTTAGCACCAGAAGTCCCAAATCCTGGAGACCCTTCAGTGCCAAGAAAACCAAGGGGGCGGGTCACCCTGGGGCAGAGGGAACAAGACAATGGACTCCTGAAGCTGACAAAGGCTGTAGAAAGGTAATTAACTGTCATGCCATTCTGGAAATGAGTGTCCCTTTGACTTTGTGTCCCTGTCCTAGGCAGGAAGCCAGGTGTGGAACAGGGAAAAGCTGCAGCCAATTAAAAGGGCCAATGGGAAAGGGGACCCCATATATCAAGGGGAGGGAGTTTAGAAAGCCCTGATATTAATTTGGGTTGTTACTAATAGGCATACGTTGCATTTAAGGTTGCTGCAGAACTTGCAGGGCGGGACACAAAATGAAGTGTAGGGGCCCTCCATCAAATATATTTCAACTGGGCAATAGTGCATTAAACCAGATAGGGGAAGGGGGCCCAGGGCAAACCTCTGGATAGGATGTTTCTGTCCCCAAGCCCACCCTGCTTAGGCAAAATCTTCCCTAGCATCATCTTAAAAGGCCTGGTTATTAGTAATAGAATGGAAAATTTAAATCCCTTGGGAAGGGAGGCCCCTGACTGGCAGGTGCGACACACAGTCACACCTGAATGCCACTCTGGGGACCCGCCCCACATGCCCATGTGTCTGCCTCAGGGCAGGGCGTCCCCCAACCAAAGGCGGCCCCAGACACTGAGGAGGGTTTACCTGAGCTTCATAAAGTCTACTCAGCGTTGGTTTTATACTGAGCATAGAAGGGAAAGTGATTTCCATTTGAAAATTTAAAATTAGGCCTCCTGCCTAGCCTGCTGAGGGCCACACTCGATCTCCAAGGGCACAAGCCCAACACTCAGACCGTGGGCAGCAGCCCCTTGACCCCAGGAACCAGGCAGCCCTCCACTCATTCCATGGCCTTCTCTGTGCCTTTGCCTTATGAGGCCACCCACCTGCAGCCTCGCCACCCCGGTGCCCAGGCCACTCACCCGCCGATGCCCACAATGCACTTCATCTCCACACAGAGAGGTGACAGGGATCTTGCTCGTCCTGCCGACTCCAGGCACTAGGCTGGGTCCAACGCCACAGTGCTCAGCGGCCTGCTTCATTGAGAAAACCTGGCGACTTTATAGGCCAGGGCAGCCTGGAGGCCGCCACGAGGGAGACCATGCGTGTCCTATTGGCAGGGACGCCCCCGCACCTGTTCACACTGGATGGAAATAGCTGCACGTTGCCTTTTGCCTAAATTAGTCATGAGTCAGCTGGGCGTGCTGGAGGAGGGGGGTTGTTACGGTAGATGTCACCCCAGCTGCCTCTTCCCCAATCCTAGCCAGACTGCCCACAGGGCAGATAACGCCATACAGCTTCTCTTCCTAAAAATATCCTGCCCAGTGTGTCCTCTGGCCTGACCCTGACATTAAGGCTGGCTCTGATGACACTGAGGAAAGAGGAGTCACTGCCCACTGCCCACCCCATCACCAGCTATAGCCGCTACAGCAGCAGCAGCAGCACCAGCTCCAGCCCCCTCCCCACCAACCCTCCCTGTCTGCTAGGATGGGCATAAGGTCCAGAATGGTGAGTGCCAAGGTAGCTGTGTTCTGGTGACCTGGGCTCACTCCAGGAAATCTCAGCGTGACACCCGGGGTCCTTCACTGGGTGCCCATGTGAGGCCTGGAGGAGTCCCTGGGTTTGGCCTGAAGCGGCTCAGCTGCCTGGTATGGGGTAGGGGCGGCATGACCTTGCTGGTCCCTGCCCTGTCCCCCGGAAAGCTGAGGGACACACTTGCTTACTGATGGAGCTGGGGTGCACATCCAGACTGAAGCTTCCACCCACCCTATGTGGGACACAGCCCCCTCACTGATTTGCGTGACCTTGGGTGAGCCACATCATCTCTCTGCGTCGGTCTCCCCCTCAGTAGCATGGGGATATACCAGTTGGGCACAGGCTATTATCATTATGATTATTTTTATGATTATTGTGCTAATGTGATTTATTATAAATATATATTTGGTTTTAGTACCAGTTTCCAGCACACAGTTCCTAAGATCTTTGTAATTTCCTAAGTGATAAGAGGGAGTATTTTTTGCTATAATGTTTAGACTTTTATCTTCGGTTCCAGGAATAAGTCCCGAGTGATAAAGATGAAAGAAACGTCTTTTGCTATTTCAAACGCACCTGAGTTGATGCTGATGGTGCAGCTTTGGAAAGGCCCTATAACCCCGGGCTGGGGCTGGGGGCTGGGGGTACCAAAAGCCAACAATTTAATCAAGCACACCTATGTGATGAAGCCGCCACAAAAATCCCTAAATGAAGGGGTTTGGAGAGTTTCTGAGGTGAGCATGTCTGCATGCTGGGAGGTGGTGCCTGGAGCAGGCGCAGGGGCTCCGAGCCCCTTCCCAAACCTTGTTCCGCAGCTCTTCCCTCCTGCTGCTGTCCCTTATGAGAGACCAGTTAACCGTTTTCCTGACTTCTATGAGCTGCTGTAG
Source organism: Noctilio leporinus (assembly GCA_004026585.1). Classification (NCBI taxonomy): domain Eukaryota; kingdom Metazoa; phylum Chordata; class Mammalia; order Chiroptera; family Noctilionidae; genus Noctilio; species Noctilio leporinus. Next base: position 20,836 of record PVIW01012505.1, read on the forward strand.
CAAATTATTGAACCTGAAGTGGGGGGATGAATGGGAACCCCGATTTGTAGCCACGCGGGACAAAGGGTGGGTAACCTGGGCACCCACTACTTTTGACCAGCATCTGATGGAACAATTGTGGAGCTGAGCCCTTAACATGTCGGGTCTGCGCTAATTCCAGCTAGTGTCAGCATTGAGTTAAATTGTAGGGCACTCAACTGGTATCTGCTGAGAACTGGAGAATTGTGTGGTGTGGGAAAAAGCCCCCCCATCTGGTGTCAGAGGGTTGGTGTAGAGAGGAAATAGTTTTCTTTTTCGGTAATAATAATAATAACACTACATTTATAATAATACTGTGGCAATTAATATAACATAAATATATAAAAATAAAATATTATTATTACTATTAACTGATGACTATATTTGATCCCAGAAAGGGTTGGGGACAGGAAATGAACTTGAATTACAGAAAGGAAGAGTCTGAAGGGGTCTGGGGATAACCCATCGGGCCCCCACTCTGCAGATGAGAGCTGGAAGCCACACAGGACAGGTGATGGCCCAAGGTCATCCAAGGTCACCCAAGGCATGGAGCTATTAAAGCTCTCTCTTCTGAACGTCACTCAAGACCATTGAGGGCCATGTCCCTTGGAAATAGACAAAAGTAATAAATCTCTGTTCTTATAGTTTATTTCACATAAAAATCCCCCAAAGTTTATGGAAATGATGTTCTCACATCACAACAATAATCATAATGAACTGTTTTTTGTGTTTAAAAACCGCAAAACTCACCATGGGAAGGATGGGCATGTGAACTTGGACTTTGGGACAGGACTTATGATGCCCCCATGTGCCCCAAGAAGAAATCCCAATGTTCCTTGGTGATGAAGGATCCAGGTCTGTTGCGTTTTGGCCAAAACTGCCCCATACATACAAATCCTTCCTGAAGCCCGATTTCAAAGGGTAGCAGCCTGCCCGGACACAGTGGCCATGTTTGGATGGATGGAGCTGTGCTTCAGAATGTCTCACCCCTGTGACAGGTGGCTGGCCTGGTGGATAGCCTCCTGGGCAGGGGGCAGGGGTGTTTCTGCTCTGGAAGGGCTGCTGTGATTGAGTTGGGGTCCTTGGTTCCGCTTATTGGTCAGTTGTCTGTGGTGCTGGTGGTCTGGAGGTAGGCCACACTGAACCTGTTGGAATTTCTTGTGCAGCCAGGATCTTTAGCTTACAGGATCTTGAGGGCTGAATGGGTTCAACACCTTTGTCCATTCATGGCCTTGGCAGGCATTTAGTAATCATTGGATTGACTAGCATGAATTGGTTCCTATCCCTGACTCCTTTCTTGCAATGAGGCACCAGCCTTCCAGGGGTTACTGCATTCACTGAAGTGGAAGCGTGGCCTTTCAGGTCCATGATGGCTTCAGATGGGCAGAGCTGGCCAACTGAACCTGGAGATTAGGGCCTGGGACAGACAGGCCTTTTGGAGGGCAGCCTAGAGGTCCACCACCAACTTCTGCTGCCTCAGGATCCAGGTGATTCACCTGGGTCCAGAACAGGGTACCCATCCTTATTGAACATTTGGGAAAGAGCGCAGGACCACAAATTAAAAACCCCCAGTAGGCATCCATATGTCCTGGCCTCATGGGGGCAATGCTGGGTCCCAGAATAGGCAGGCCCAAAGCAATTCAGAAACCTGGCATTTTCCAAGGCAGGAGCGGCTGGCATTGGGCAATTCCTCAATACAGCAAACACTGGGCATCCCTTTTCTTAGGACTAAATGCCACTAGGTCCCTCCTGTTGTTGGGACAGCTCCAAATGCAGCCCCCTGTCATGCCAGGTCAAGAGGCATCTGACATTTTCACTGAGGCCAAGAATATCATGCTCGGAAATTGTGGGGTGGGTCAATGGAAGCTTGGTGACATCCAGCTAAGAAGCCAGCAAGAGGGGCCTGGCATGTGTGTCTGCTCAACTTTTGCTCAGATTCATAAATATAGAGACTCTTAGGATTGGAGTGGGCACAGAGGATCCATTTCTGCAAGCATTGTCCAGCCTTTTCTTAAATACCTCTGGAGATGGGGAGCTCACTACCTCTAGATTAGTGTTTAGCCCACATCAGGAAAGTGTCTCCTTTGAATGCAGGTGGTTGTAGTGTCCAGTCCACTGGGATTTATATTCCTAGATAACCTTTGAAACACAAATGTCCAATACCCTGTATCTTCCTTTTTCTTGGCTTGTGTTTCCAGAATGAACCTATTCAAGAACCAGCTTCTTAGCCTCTGCTCTTGGTGGGGACCCAAGGAGCACATCTCAACCCTGCGTTGGGGACTTTGGAGAAGTGGGGACAACTTAGTCTCTTATGAGGTATTGATCAGATTGTCCTGTGGCCTGGCATCTACGTTAAAGGGGCTTGAGAATGTTCTAGATTGAGAGAGTGTGACTTTGTGAGTGTAGGACAAGGACGAGCAGTGGTCGCTCTCACTTGTGCTGTGGGCTCCAACGCTCCCACAGCAGATGTAGGTGTCACAAGAGGCAAACGGGGCTGGTCAAATGAAAAGCCATGAGGTTGAAGGTGCCCAGGGCAGCTCTATTGGGGAGCTGAGCTTCCTGGCCAGATGCCCAGGGTTGTGGGGGCCATTCTGGGAGGAAAGGCACGAGAACGAATTCCAGATCCAGCCAGGGAGCTGGGGGGCTTCCATGGCTCCAACCTATGCCAGGTGTCAAGCAAGAGAAAGGTCTCAAACCAGGACTTTGTGCAGTGGTAGGGGATCAGAGGTCACCAAGGACACATGGGCAATGCTCTGGGCTTCTCTCTTCCTGGCTGTGAGCTCACGAGTCTGGAAGGATGGAGGGCTGAGAGCTGGATTCTTTTCCAGAATGCACATCTACTGTATCATTAAAAAAATGTTTTCAAGCAGCTAAAAAGGATGCTGGGTTTCAGAGATGGGTGGAGGAAACAGGCACCCTCCGAAGGCTGGGATTCAGGATGAGGTGGGGGTGAGATCCAGGGCCAGAGGGCATCTGACAGAGGTTTCTTGGTGTCTGGTATTTTCTTTTGTGTTCTTCTCTGTATTCGTATCACCTCAGGACATGCTGGAGAGGGAAGAACACAGGCCAAGTTATTATTGGTTTCATCTTTATTTAATTTGAAGTTTTATGTTTATTGGAGCCAAACTGATGACATATGCCGGGAAGCACAATCTCAAATGCTCCCTATTATTGTTTTTTAAAGAAAGTGGAAAATACTGTCCCATGTGCACAGAGTCCAAAAGAATGGTCTAATTCAGCTTTGGTGCACCCTTACCACCAAGGGTGGCACCTGCCCTACAAGGTCTACCACCTGCTGCCCACCTTCCAGGTGTGATTCTGAAGGGGACCTCTTTCTTGGTGCCCTAGCAGAACAAACTTCAGGGCTGGTGCCCTAAGTTCCCAGATTGGAGGGAAACTTCAACCCATCCATACCCTACTAATACATATATACATACATCTATTTATCCATTTATCTATTCCTCCATCCACTGGCCCCATCCACCTACCCAAATTCCATCTACCCATTTATCACCCATCCACATACCCATCTATTCATCACTCTGTATAATTTCTTCTTTTGTGTCTTTAATCATTTCTACCTGAAGATACTCAGGAGGGGGTCTAATTCTGTTGATTATTGTATCTGCTTACATTTTCTCAGGGAGGATGACCCCCTTGTGTGTTTTGTGTCTGTGGATGTGAACTCATCTCCAGAAGTAATGGATTGAGATGATCTTTTCAAAAATGCATTGAGAACTTGTGTCCACTAAGTATCCCCATGGCCAGTACTGGTCTAAGACCAATTTTGATGTTTATTTCTTAGCTTAGGGCCTCCTGCATCCCATTGGGTAGTATTAAGGCATGTTACAGATTTGTAGGAGGGTGAGTGGTCAAGGATTAGCCCTGTACATTTCAATAAAAGGTCTGGCTCTTACCCAGCTAGCTCCTAGGAGGTCACCTCTGAGTCCTGGGAATGTCCTGTCTGATAAGAGTGACTTTGCTTACCTGAGACCTTGGTCCCAGTCAGTCTATTCTAACAATGTGACTTAGGGTGGGGGGTTATCAGCTTGACCTCTGGAGGGGCTAGAACAAAAGTCAGTTTTGTGGGCAATCAGCTGTGCATATGTGACTGACCTTTTGCCTGGATACCAAGGCTCAGGTGAGTGTCCCTGTGGCATCCTGTGTATTGCTCACATTTTTGCTGGGAGACTTAAGGATCATCCTGTTGCTGATTTTCACCTGTATCCATCTTTCCATTGTAATAAAACATAACCATGAGCATCGCAGCTTTGCTGAGTTCTGTGAGTCCTTCTAGCAAACCACCGAACCTGAGGGTGGTCTTCAGGACCCCCAACACACAAGAAGGCTTTTCCTGGTATTGAGAACCAGACAGAGACACCCAGACAGGCTGTAGGCACATGATGTCCCCTTTGGCTGGGGTGGACTCCACTCAGAACATTTCAAGAAAAGGCTCCAAGATCACCCTGATTCCTACCCACCTTGTTTCCTGATCTTCTGTGACTGGAGCAGACCTGTGGAAGAGGGAAGGAGTCTTAATATTATTTGCTCACTTTTGGGAGGCTTGGCATGTGTCTTTGAGCCCCATGAGGGCTGACACAGCTTCATGGCTTTAAAAAAAAAAAGTTTTTTATTCATTTTTAGAGAGAAAGGGAAGGAGAAAGAGAGGGAGAGAAACATCAATTGTGTGGTTGCCTCATGCATGCCCTCAGCTTGGGACCTGGCCCACAACCTAGTCATGTGCCCTGACTGGGGATTGAACCAGCAACCTTTTGGTTCACAGGCCAATGCTCAGTCCACTGAGCCACACCAGCAAGGGCCACAGCTTGATCTTTATCTAGTACAAAGCAAATGTCAGCAAGCTGGGAGACAAATGAGCCAGGACAGGCAGTGAGGAGGAGACCACCCAAGACCCTTCAAAACTAAAGCAAAACAAAGCCCCTAGCTTTGCTGGGGATCCATCAGGCCTGGAGAAGCCAAACACACTCATGGTGACTTGCACAAAGGTCACCTACTAAGATCTTCATCTGAGACCACAACTTGGTTTTTTAGGGGCATCAGCTGCCTGTGCTTGGCTTGTGGTGAATACAGGGAAGAGGAAGGGATGGTCCCAAGATAGAGCCACTGCTCCTGGGCAGCCTAAGGTCAGGAGAAGGAGGGTTTGATAGGGGTCAAATGCGAAGTCAGACCTGACAAGGACAGGAAATTTGGGAGTGACTTCTGGAGGCAAGGGAGGGGCCAAAGCCATGTCATTACTCTATACATCCTGGGGGAGGCTCTAAAGGACTTTCAATAGATAATCGGTGGGTTTGAAAAAAAAGAAGGTGGAAGAAAGGAAAGGGAGCAACTGCTTAAGAGGTACAGGGTATCCTTCTGGGATGGTGGGGTCTTCTGGAACTAGAAAGAAGAACTGACATTGTGAATGCACTAAATGATGTACTTTAAAATGAGTCATTGCCAAAGGTTGCTGGTTCGGTTCCCAGCCAGGGCAACATAACCAGGTTGCAAGCCAGGTCTCCAGCCAGGTCCATAGCTGGAGGCAAGTGAAAGGTAACCATACATTGATGTTTCTCTCCCTCTCTTCCTTCCCTTCTCTCTGAAAAATAATAAATAAAATTGTTTAAAAAAATAAAATAAAATAAAATGAGTCATTGTATGTTTTGTGAATTTCTCCTCCTCAATTAAAAATAAATGTGTAAAAAAAATGTGTGAGGGGCCCTGGCTGGGTAGCTCAGTTGGTTAGAGCGTTGTCCCAATATGCTAAGGTTGTGGGTTTGATCCCTGGTCAAGGCACATTAAGAATCAACCAATGAATGCATAAATGTTTCTGTCTTTCTCCCTCTTCCTCTCTCTAAAATCAATCAATAAAAATAAATGCAAAAGCTCTGGCTAGTGTGGCTCAGTGGTTTGACTGCCAGCCTGAGAATGAGAAGGACGCTAGTTCGATTCCCAGTCAGAGCGCGCACCTGCCTGGCCAGGTCAGTTGTGCATGTGCGAGAGGCAACCAACTGATGTTTCTCTCCCTCACTTGGTCCCGTCCACTCTCTCAAAATATGAATAAAATCTTTAAAAATATATATACAACTCTTTCAACAATACTATATTTTTAAAAAACTAATGGGTGAAAACCCAGGAGGAGAGGAGGGCCTGGCAGCACACTGTCCGCAGACCTTTCACTGACACTTAACATGTGCTGACGCCATGTTGCCCAGCAGAGGAGAGCTGAGCCCTGGAATGTGACAAGTGTGACCGGGGAACGAATTTCTTTTATTTACTGTTAATTTGTTTAAATTTAAATAGCGGCCTCTTTGAGTGGCCCTGTGTGGGAAGGCACAGGGTGGAGGGATGAGTGACCCCAATTGTGAGCATTTGTGGTGGGGTAGGCATCATGCTGGCTGGCCCACGCCCATGTTTGTATTTCCTTATCCTGAAACATTGGGGTTACTTTTATCGGCTATGGGGGTGGGCTCGGCCGTCCCCACTGGGTGACAGCCCTCTTACGTGGTCACTTGCATATTTACCTGTGCTCAGCTGGTGCTGCCTCCGGCTTCTCTTCTGACCTGGGCAGGACAAACTCTGGCTGTGGCCTTGCACTGCAGACAGAGAAAGGTGGCTGGGGGTGACAAGGTGGTGTGGATGAGGGGGCTCGAGGTTCCCAATGGCCTCTCTGGCCTTGGCCCATCATGGCCTGAGAGCGGTTTGCACAGGGTTTTGCTGCCCCCAGGAAGTGCTGGGCCCAGGAGGGTGGAGGGAAGTGATTACCCAGGGGTTAATGATGATGAGGAAGGGGGCATGAGTGGGGATGGGAAAGGGAAAGACCCTGGACCATTTCTTCAGAGGGTGTATCTTAGCTTGCCACCCAAGAGGCATCTATGCCTGTGTTCCATGGATACTGTTGCTCTGTGTGCTGTGATTCCAGGAGGGGGTGCCCTGCTCTGTTATGTTTCTATTCCTGTTCATAGCTAAAGCTTGGGAGTCAGCAGGAGTATAACTCAGAGGGAGACACACACAGAGGACAGACAGAGACAGGAGGAAGGAAGGAAGGACGGAAGGAAGGAAGGAAGGAAGGAAGGAAGGAAGGAAGGAAGGAAGGAAGGAAAGAAGGAAGGAAGGAAGGAAGGGAGGAAGGAAAAAGGGAAGGGATATTACTACTTCACATTTAGTAGAGGGCTGCTATTATAAACAGAAAGTGACACGTAATGACAAGGATGTGGAGAAATTGGAACTCTGTGCATTGCTGGTGGGAATGTAAAATGGTGCAGCCACTGTGAAAAACAGTATGATTTCACTCACAGGAGGTCCCTAGAGGAGTCAGATCCGCAGAGACAGAGAGTAGGTGGTGGGAGCCAGGGGCTAGAGGAAGAGGAGGAATTAGTGTTCAATGGGGACAGAGTTTTAATTTGGGAAGATGAGAACGTTCTGGAGATGGATGGTGGTGATGGTTGTACAATAACATGAATGTATTTAATGTCTCTGGGCTGCACACTTTAAAATGGTTAAAATAGTGAACTTTACATTATGTGCATTTTACAACAAGTTAAAATTTTTTTCAAACAACAAGTGTTGGTAAGGATGTGGAGAATGGGGAACAAACCCTTGTGCACTGTTGGTAGGAATGCAGGCTGGTGCAGCCACTGTGAAAAGCAGTATGGAGATACCTCGAAAAATTAAAAATGAATCTGCCTTTTGACCCAAAGACCCCATTTCTGGGAATATATCTGAAGGAACCCAAAACACTAATTTTAAAGAACATAAGCACCCCTATTTCATTGCTCCATTATTAACAATCACCAAGATATGGAAGCAGCCCAAGTGCCCATCAGTAGATGAGTGGATAAAACAACTATGGGACATTTACACAATGGAATTTTACTTAGCTGTAAGAAAGAAGAAAATTTTACCATTTGCAACAGTAGGGACGGGCCTGGGGACCATTATGCTAAATGAAATAAGCCAGTCAGAAAAAGATAAATACCATACGATTTCACTTTTATGTGGATTCTAGTGAACAAACTGAACAAGCAAAACAAAGACAGACTCATGGAGAAGAGGATGACAGCTAGTGGCAGTGGCCGGGGTTAGGGGGCGGAGGGATTGAGCAAAAAGGAAAAAGGACTCATTAACATGGTGGTTGCTGGGGGGCGTCACCCAGGGGACTAAATGGTAATGGAAAAAATACAATAAAGACTAAATAAAAACTTTGAAAAATGACAGGCTAGAAGGAAAGAGAAAGGGAGGGAGGAAGGCAGGGAAGAGGAGCGAAGGAGAGAAGTGCTAGGAGAGGAGTGAGAAAAAAATTCCCTGAGTGGTGAGGGTGGTGATCCCTGCCCTTCTGCCTCACCTCCTCTGCACTGCCCTCTGTCATTAAATGACGCTGTGTGAATCTGCCACACTTCTGCTCATTATGTGTCTCATCTGCCAACATCACTCCTTCCTGTCCACAGGGCCCATTTTCCTGACAGGTGAGGTGTCATTCTCCTTTGCCACTTAAAGAAACTTCTGGACCAGGACTTTATCTTAGTCCCCTCTGTGTCCGTGGATTCTAGTACAGGGCTAGGCAATGATACTTTCCACCCACTGAAAGCCCCAACTTGCTCTCAGACTTGCTGTGTGACCATTGGCAGATGTCTTGCCCTCTCTGAGCCTCATATACCCAGGCTGTGAGATGCTGTCTGCATCCTGGGCCTGCCTGGCTCTTGGGAGGGATGTGAAAGTGTCTAGGGGATGGCATAAGATCTCTGTGACTAAGTGGGATCAGAATGGTCCTAAAGGTCTGTGACACTAATGAACAAGGAGGCAATGAGGTATTAAAGGGGCATGCCTGGGCCTCTTGCGGGTGACTATGGAGCTTGTGTTCCCTCTGTAAAGGGAGCACTTAACATCATCATGATAATCATAAGTCCACCAGTTTTGCTGATTTTGTTACCCTGTCCCTGATTTTTCACAATAATCCCTAAGGTCATTATGAACTTTTATTTGCCTAATGTCATTCTGCAACTAAGTGGGGAAATCTGGACTTGAACTTGGGTCTGACTCCAATTCCTCAAGAGAAGAGCAGGGCCTCGAGTGTGACATCAGTCCCTGCTGCGCCCAAGCCACTGGCTGCCCCCCACATGCAAGCCCAGCTCAGAGCCAGCCCCGACCTGCTCTGACAGGGTCACCCCACACAGACCTTTCTCTTCTGGCCTTGAGCCTTTCTTCTTCATACCTGGAGGAGAGAGGGAGCAGCATGTCAGACACAGCCCTCCTTTCCCTATAGGTGCACTGCCCAGGGAGTTCTGAATATCCACTAGGCAGAAAGTACAGCCGGAGCTGACCGTCTGCTGGCCTTTTCCTGCAGCTGCTTTGCAGGCTCCCTAGAGCAGGGTATAGCTGTTTTGTTGGCATAGTCCAGCATCTGGTGTTGATGTGACTCAGCAGACACTTTTTGCCTGATCCAGGGATTGAACAGTGCCATTATAGAGCAGCACACTCATTGACATGGGTTGGTCTACACACCCTCCACCAGCTGGCCCTGCCCTGCACTGGATCCCCGGCCCACCATATTCTCTAATCTCACATGTGCGTGTCACTGAGTCCCTCTGTTCTGCTGGTCTCCCACTCATATCTGGTTCCTGGGCAGCCGTGTCAGCTGAGTGGAGACCTGAGGAGCTTGGGGGCGTTGAGGATGCAGGTGGGGGCACTCAAAGGGTATAGGGACACTTACTGCAGCACGCAGTCTGGGATCTGCACATGCTCCATGGGGATGAGCTGTTCCAAATCTTCCAAGCTGTGCACATACTGGATCTTGTTGATGAATTTGACGCTGCCGAGAGGAGAAGGAGGTGCTGTTGCCCCGAGCCAGAAGGAGCAACGGCAGACAGGGAGGCACCCATAACCCAATCTGAGGCTGACCTGAGCACCTTTGCTCAAATCTCCCTCCCGGCCCAATGCCAGCCTCCTCCCCACCCCTACTGGGGTGGACAGAGCGGAGCCTTGCGTCTCCCCTACAAGAGGAGAAGGACCCTGTGCCATGCATCTGACCCTGACCCCTGCTCAGCTGAGGCACTTGTTTAAAGGAAAGAGCAACAAGAGATTCTACTAGACCCCAGGCTGACTTTCTCCATCCACCCTAAGAATGGCTCTTCTGCCTTAATTTTCCCCCAGAGCGCTTCCCTGGCACTCTCATCACAGCTGGGGACAATAGTCATCATTTGGGCACAGAAAGGCTGACACGGGACTGCTGATTCACTCTCCATTCTTTCGGAATGACTGGTGTCTTCCTGTCCAAACCCAGACTCAGGCTGACAGGTCCCATGTGGTGCTTTGTCACTAGCAAACTGCTTTGAACTCAACAGTTACTATTATTAGTTTTTAACTTAAACCTAATTTTGGTGGTACATGAAATACACTGTTCCTTCAAGGGAAACTAAATGTTTTTTACAAAGAGAAATGTAAGGCCAAGGGAATATAATAGTACAGTAAATAAGAAAATAATCAAGTAACAGTAAAAAATTAAAAAGGTAAGAGACAGTAAAACATCTACAAGAGAAGTTTTATAAAAAAAAACAAATTGAAACAACAAGTGTTGGTGAGGATGCGGGGCAAAGGGAACCCTCATACACTGTTGGTGGGAATGTAGGCTGGTGCAGCCACTGTGGAAAACAGTATGGGGTTTCCTTAAAAAACTGAAAATGGAACTGCTTTTTGATCCAGTGATTCCACTACTTGGACTATACCCAAAGAATCCTGAAACACCAATTCATAAGAACCTATGCACACCTATGTTCATAGCGGCACTATTTACAATAGCCAAGTGCTGGAAACAGCCTAAGTGCCCATCAGTGGATGATTGGATCAAAAAACTTTGGTACATTTACACAATGGAATTCTATGTAGCAGAAAGAAAGAAGGAAC